>CM073769.1:39938327-40102911 GCA_037158775.1 Hetaerina titia | reverse complement strand
CGCGGAAGTACATCTATTGTGTATTTACATTACCTCTACAAACCTTTTTTTAATATTTTATTTATCTCTTCTAGGGCGTTATAAATCCTGCCCACCCCCAAATGAGTTTAAGTTTATTAATTCAGTTTATTTCCTCCGCATTGACATTCTTATGACAAAAATCCCATGGTACTCCCGCGAAAGGAGGATCTCTCACAAGCCCTGTCAGCATGCTGAGTAAATAACAAGAAGTGCCGGGGATTGGAGAATATTCTTGATCCTTCTCACGCTCCAAATTACGCTCGCCGCTCCGAATTGTATGCCCACACTCCACAGCGAGGCCAGGCGAAAACATGCGGCGCAGAGCGTTTAATAAAAAAGTCAAAGGAGGGGAAAGAGTTCGGGGTAAAACAAAGAAGCAACAAAAAAAATAGTCGACCCTCGAGCCTTTTGCTGGCAAAGTCGATTATTCCCCCCCCCCCCAGAGTGTCACCATGACGACGTCGGCAACATCATTTGATCTCTCTCTCTCAGGGGGGAATGGTGGCGACCGGAGGTGAAGGGGGTCTGAGGGGACGAGGAGATTGCCACTCTTAACTCGGAACTATTGTCACCAAACGTGAATATGAGGTGAGTGCACCGTGGAGGGCATGGAAGAAAAGATGGGCCCCCTGGGGATGGAGCCGGGACGACTACGGCCCGCTTTGAATGAAGCGAGGGGGACGATCAGGGTTTTGAGGACGACTGCGGGCCTCCATCCCGGCGGCGAATTCATTCTGGGATTCCCGACGCCCCTGCTGGAGTCCCGCACTGCCGCGGCGGCGGTGGCTGCGGAAGGCGCGCACGGAAGGGATGCCACACGGCGCTCATTTTTCTATTCCCCATCCCATCTCCTGTTCATGTCCCCTGCACGACATCCACTACCCACCTCGTACGGGTCGCATCCCCGCCCATTTACATCCACCCCCAATCTGCGAGTCACCTTCCAACCTTCCTCCTCTTTCTTTTCGGCTCCTCTTTCACATGCTGATTTCTCCCTTTGCCCTCATCTCTTCCCCTCTCTCCACTCACTTCCCGTCATTTTTTTCTACCGCTCATGCGTCAACCCCCGTATCCCCATGGCTTTGAGCCTCCGAGTGTCTCACTCCACTTCTCCTTTTTTCCAAACGACTCGTTCACTTCCCCCCTTCCCCGCTCACTCTCTCGCTTCTTCTCCGCCATTTCTTCCCCATCATCTCCTCCCTCCCTCCCACTGCCTCTCCCCCTTTCCTTCCTCCTCCCTTCCGTCCACTCAACCTCTTTCCCCCGCAGTAACCCCCACCCTATTCCGTTTCCTTCCCCGCAGTATCACCACTCCTCCCTCATCCCCCTCACTTCATCCCTTACTCAACGCCCCCTTTCCTTTCAGCGTAGCAAGAGATTTACTTCCATTTCTAAAGGTTTAACGCCCGCCTGCACCTGTCTTTGTCTCCGACCGAGCGCTACGGATTCAGTCAACAGACGAGTCATTCCGTTGGAAAAAGTTGAAAGGCGCGTCGCGGGGTATGGGGCAGTAGGTGGGGGAGGCTGCTGGAGGGGAGGGCGGGGGCGGAAGGACGCGGGAGGGATGAGGAGACGGGGGAAGATCTTGGGCGAGGATGACGTGAGGAGAGAGCGTTGGGGATTCCGCGAGGGACGGGAAGGGGGCCGAAGGGCGGGGGTGAGGGTGGCAGGCGTGCTTGGGGTTCCGGTGAGGAGCAGGGTGAGGGAGTTGTGAGTTGCGGCGTGGGAACGTAGGATTTGGCGTCCTGTGGGGAGGATGGGCATAGTTGAAGGTGGGTGGAGGAAGGATTAGGAAAAAGAGAGAGAAGTTTAAGGTTTGCGGGGAAGGTGTACGGGGAGCAAAGAGGGTGCGGGGAAGAGAGGAGGTTCTGAGAAAAGGGGACCGACCAATCCCAAATGCTCGCGAAATCTTTAAACTTTTCCCACTATCTCCTCATTTTTATCCTCCTCTACGCCCCTCCACTCCATCCCTCACCTACTATATTCAGGTCCTCTCTCACGCCCCTCCCCCCGTCTCTTCTCTCCGCTTTCCTGATCTTTTCACGATGAGACAGACGTAATGACACGAAACCTAGTTTTATGGAAGGAGGTTTTGTCGCATCAAATCATTTTAACCCATATTTTGCGTCCCCATCCACTTAGGCGTACTGCGTGTCTTGCGGTGACGGTAAATTGTTCGTCATAGCGTAAATGATTCTCGCCGGATTGCACGTTGAGGAATATTTCGGTGAGACTGAAATTTGTTTCTAGCTACGGCATCACTATTCTTGTCCTGATGCCTTAAAATTAGGACGGGATGCCGATGTGTTTTTGAAAATAGGTGCTCACAACGGAAAGCTGTGGCGTCATTAAAATAATAAAACTGATGTTGCATAGTACGTATGTAAATACATGAATATGTGGATCGTAAAATGTTTCTCTGAAGCAAAGTGTTTTAGGATTTTTCGGGTACTACTGGTCAAGTTTGTATTGCAAGTACAATTCACGTTAACCTTTAAAATGTGTTGGTTACATGTGTACGTAATGCTGAGGTTGTGTTTGAGAGAATAGTGGTACAATTGTGCGTCCATATGAATGAAAAGTTTTATTTAGTACATGGTAAGTTAAGATATTTCAATACCTGGTAAAATTTACAGGTATTTTGTTAATGAAAGAAATTAGCGGAGGATGAACCAACTTCATATTTTATTCATGTTTTTGTATAAACGCTTGTACCAATATAGAAAAGCAACTTGAAAAGTAGAAATTGAGGTGTGAATAAACAATGTTTATGAATTCAGTAGTCGTAATTATTTTTGTTTTTTACCAAAAATCGAAGTTTTATTCATCATTTTCATTGTTAAATTATAGAATCCTCATGTCGATTATTTTCCCGTCGACCTGACTGTACGTAGCCTGTCCTATGAAAGCCAGAATGCAAAATTAGCATAAGTAACTCGAATACAAAGTTAAAGAAAATTAAACTTAAGCCGTTTATGCATTTAAACCTATTTTAAGAGAATTGAGTACCAGTTGCAGTTTCTACTTAATTTTCACTAATTTGACAGTAACGTGAAAATAAGTACGTTTTACGTTCTTATACAATACCTCGCTGATTTAGAGATAAATTTCCAGACCATTCGAATTTCCGTAAAAAGAGATCCCTACTAAATAAAAATGTCTCAATGTTGAAGCTTTGCTGTCATAATGAAAGATGAAGTTGAGAAAAATGGCTGAAATTTGAATTATTTTATTGGTCCTGAAGAGTATCAACTGAAACATAAGAGCAAATATCTCGTAGTTGTATGTGATAGATAACATTGATCAAGCAAACATAGATATTGTACTTAGAATAAAACTTCATATTGAGTAGCATACGAAATTATTCTTCATGAAATATTCAACCCAGACCAATTTATGCTGTTTAGTGCTACTTGCAGATTTTGCCTGCCAGTAGTAATCCTTAATTTTTTCCTAAATGTTCCATATTCTAATGATTCTCTTTTTTTTCTGGTTCCATAATTTTAATTTATTTGGTGGAAAGTTAACCCATGGAATTTATATTTCCATGGGTCAGTTTTTCATCATGGAATTCTTATTTCATCAATAAAAAATATTTATTTCGATTGTTTGATTTCCCAATTTCCACTGAATGTCTCCTACGCCTTGGAAAAAAATTGTATAACTGGAAATAACACATTTTGCAAAACTTTGAAATAATAAATACGAAATTTTTGTACAATAGGTTAACGACCGGACGTACTCTCGTGCAATACAGGTATATTGTTCATTATCGTTTTGAAACCGAAATTTCGTAAGAAATTATTAATTTATCTTTTTATACAATGCACACATTTGAATAGCATGGCCGGTTGGAATTTAAGTATTGCTATTCATCAAATAATTTTATTACTTTTTAATAGGAATGAAATGTTGCTATTTCTTACTCGCGATATCTCATGAAGTAGTTAAATGCTTCAAGCTGATTGAGGTCATCTTATGGAAGAATGTTAGAAGATTCCAAGTTCCAACTTTTTTCTGGCATTATTCCAATTTCATGTGGAATAATAATTGTGATATTAAGTTTTTGTGATTGTTTTGTATATTTACGTTCATCTTTAGTCAACAGTTAAATCCGAATTGTTGCGATTATAACTCAATGTTTTTATCAGTTTTACTCTGCCATTTTGCTAATATAATTATTCAACCACTGCTGTGTCAGGCGTTGCTACATTTCGTTCATCCTAGAATAGATTTTTTCCTCACGCTTCGGAGAAAATCCCCGTTACTTTTTCTTGCTTTAATTTTTTTGAATATGTTCGATTCCTCTATTCTTTCACCAATCCCTTTTCCATTATTTTCTCCCTCTTTTCTTGTGAAATCCTCTGCAATCCCTAGCTACTCTTCCTTTTTCTTCGAGAAGGGCTTCCAAGATCCTTTCCATATCTTTTCGCTTTTTACTGACATGACTCGTTTTCTCTGACTCCTTTGTGCTGTATTTCTTTCTCCCTATCGTAAGCTTCTCCTTTCTTTGCTCTTTTTCTTCCCTTAACTTATGAAAATATAATTTTAATGAGCGTTTTATGGCAAAGGAAAATCATTTTAATTAGATCGCATACGTGTAATGGGATTTGGATGTATCGAATTCGTTGCGTGTGTCTAGAGAAAAAACTTTGATAAAAGAATTTTTGCGGTAAAAAATATGTGCATTCGTATATCTTGACGGGATACTTAATACCAAGATGTGCATATAAACTACGGATATTGATGTCTTCCGTGAAAGCGTGTAATAAATTCATTCATTCTTGCCAATAAAATGCAAACAAAAGAAATGTCCTTTTACAGATAGACTTTAGATTATGTGGACACTGTGAATCACCTGAGTAGTCTTGAGATAAATGCGTTGTAACTAATCTTGTAACCAATAAATAAACTTAGCATTATACGGTGCCAAGCAGAGGAGGTCAATTTCGGGAAATCTGATCGAGAATTGAACAAATGACTGAAATTGAACAAATTACAATGCTACACAGAAACATTTTTGCTGGCAAAAATTCTGTGATAGAGCAAAGATGGATAAATTTATTATTAAATAACGTGGGATGAGAGACCAAAATGCACGATAGAAGATAGCTGATCAAAATGGTTTAAATTGTGCAATTTAACGCTTGAGTTCGACGAAATAATCCTTCTCTTATTTCGTCGATTAGTCTGATTCTACGAGACTCGTAAATTGCTAAAATTAGAGATTCACTCGTACTTTCGAAGCAATAGGTTTATGAGTATTTAAGATGACAACACAAATAGTATTACATTGACTAATTACTATCAACCTTTCCTTAGTAGAGATTTCACTCACAAAGCACTAATAACTACTGGCACTAGCCCGTTAATAATTCTTTGAAGATATTCTAAGACATTATTACTCCGTTTACACCACAAGAGAAGAAAAAATTCGGGTAAAAACTTCAGAAGTCGAAGAATGGAATACGCCATCGAAAATTTATTGCTAAGAGGGTAAACTTGAATAAATATTCATTTGAACATTGAAAACTTTTTGTATCTTTGGAAAATAATACATTAATTACACTGTTGGGTTTTACGAGGAAATGACGAAACTGATTCAGACGAGAGTCTGCGGAGCGCTTAAGAAATCCAATAATTAAAGTCAATGGTCAGCCATTTACTCTTAAAAATCTGCAGTCAGCTGATCACACCTATTTTAATCTCGACCTAAATTTCTCTTTAATCTCTCTCGCTTCTGTTCACCCTCCAATCGTTTCATTTCATTCATTTCGTCTTAAATACTGCCCAATCTCCATTCAAGCCAACTTCTTCCTATTTTCCAATCACCCCTCCATCCTCTCTTCCTGCCCCAATTGTTGGTTCTCCCTGAATCGCGTTCAGGTCGTGTCCTTCAATCGCCTATCCCTCTACTCTCTCTTTTTCTGCAAACGACTCCCGCTTCCTCTCAAACCGTCTATTTCCCTTCAACTGCAAACCAACTCCAAAATAAAAAATGAGACAAATCCACCGCTTTTATTGAGAAGTTCCCCCAACTCTTTCCTCGTGGACTTGCTTGCCTTTGCCCTCCACCCCGGTGCCTACTCTGAAACTCCTACCCCCCGCCCTTCCTCGCAGACCCCTTCCCACCCTCTTCCACTTCCGCCCCTTGAAATTCACTGCGCGGTTGGAGAGATGTTTAGGCCACGGGAGCGAGCGACAGAACCATTTGCCTCGGTCTAATCGGGAAAGTTGAACTTTTTTTTAGGCATGCACCTCTGAGAGTCGTTGACTGAAGGCACAGAACGGGTAAAGGGTTTGAAAAATCGTCCTCCTGGACTGTTGCGCGTTGGAGATTAAAGAGAATACTGTGGAGAAGTGGGAGGGAAAATGTTAAAATACGTAGTAGAGTTTGAGCCTAGGAGATAAAAACCTCAGTTTAGAGAAATGTTGAGTTTACAATGAAAAGGAATAATAAGTGTAGAGATTTCCTCTAAATTGCTAATTATTTACCTTCAAATAAATTCTTTACAAAATTCGGAGAAGTTGGTTATTTCACGTCATCGCTGTACTATATTTCATCCCGAAAAGACTTATTTATTCCACATACAGTTTGTTTCCGTAGGGATTTTTTTTTCCATTGTGCTACGTTTCCCTTACGAAGGTTATTTTACAATATAGATAATTAAATGTAAACGAAGTTTTATTTGAGATTGACTCTGTTGAAATAAACAATTTTCAACGTTCAGCGTGCTGCGCTTCATAGTTTGTATTCATTCGTCTCCATTAAAAGTTTTCTGTGCCTTTGTAAACATGGGAAGAAAAGTAATGATTTTATTTTTTGAAAAGAGAAACTACTACAAATTCAATACATACACGTTTTGTTACCTTCTTTGAAAAACCTTGAAATATAGTATATTGCTGAGTGTATTATACCTAATAGAACGAGCTATGAAGACGAACACTAAATGATGCCACCGAAAAGGTTAACGAAAATATCAACGAACTTTCATAAAACGAACATGGATTTAAATTAGACATAGCGGAAATAGTATGCGTCTCAACTTGTCGTATGCCAAGATTTTTGTATGAGCATATGTGTTTTGCAAGGTGAACTATTTGTTGTACTTACCAGTGGTAGAATAAAAATATCACAACATGCATGTTCATTAGAGTGGGTGGATTATTTCCAACCCGAACGAATTTACTACGTGTGATCAATTACTATGCAGGTTTATTGACTGACTAATGGGGCTTGAGTCTAATACTACACTTCTCATATGAATGGGTAGTCAAGACAATGGACCTAGAGCGGCGAACTGACGTCAGAGCAGTAAATCTAAGGCATCTCCTGAAAAGGTCATCATCATATTTCCATGAATGTCAAGCTAATTGACTTTAAGTGTATAGGCAAATAGATGAAGAGATATCAGTTATATTTAGCTAGGTAAAATTCACCACTTTCTCAAAGCAATTACACCAGCTTTTGCGATCGCCAAAATATGATAATTATGGTTCGAATTGATCTCACGTTCACCCCGCTTACCATGTTTAGCCTCCTCCAGGTTCCACGTTCTCAAATCTAGAGATATTTCATGAGGGATAGAAATTTTGTCAAGAAAATATTTTGAAGAGCTCGAGATATTGCTCTATAAAAGTAGCGGGTTAGTCTTCGAATAATTGGGTTAGGTTTAGCGAGGTAAAATGTTTTCGTGGAAAAATGCAATTCAGTACGAATAATAGTGGTTTCCCATATAGTGAAACGTAATAATTAAAGAGCCCTAGTGAAGTAATGCGCTGATTGTTATTAATATGAAATACACGTAACCGCCGAAAAATCTCTGTATAAATGCATTTCATCTGTAATTGGTTTATGAGAATATCATTAGTCATATTCGTTCCATAAACATTCTTTTAAAGTCACTGAATTCTCAACTGCTAATTTCTTCATTGACATTTGACCGTTGGAAACTATAGGTAGCTCATATACCTCCTTTGATTGTTTCCCACCCTATAATTCTGCTAGTCTCATTTAATACAGTGACTGTCTACACAACACTTATCTAGAGCTATTTTTTTCAATTTCCGGTGCAAAATGCTAATTGAAGATACTACTCCGAGAACAAAGGAGTCGCGTGTTGCCGTTCTGTTTCACTTGAAAGAAGCGTAATTACGGAGCGAAAATTATCTAGCATTGCTTTTCATAGTCAAGTAGCATGACGGATAAACTTTTCTAATCATGGATCTCCATAAAGAAAGAAATCCCGTTCTATATTGTCCTCGACAGTAAAAAGATCTTTCGTTCACGTGGGGGGTATTTTTCTCAACATTTCAACCGTTAACCCTTTTGTCAAGCCAGGAGGGGAGAACAAAAGATCGTCGTACCAATTTACCTTTGAAATACGCCAAAGGACATTCTTTACATTCAATTCCCTACTCTCCCTAAATTTCCCAGCTTTGTCGGGATTGGTCGAAAAGTGCCAATATCCTCTAGTAATATGCTGTCGTTGGAGTCGCACTTTTTATGGCACGGGGTTGACATTTTATTTTTTTAACTTCCAGTTATAAAAATTTTAGGTCAATTTGTAATTTTTATCCATTTTGTTTTACAAGAATAGGCGTCTTGAGAAACAGTCAAGTCATATCCCAGCTAATATCTTGGAAAAATTCTTTTATGAAAAGTTTATTGAACTGTTCAGAAATGACGCGTAAAATAAGAAGGGAAATGGAGTTCCAGATTAAAGGAATTGGAAGGCGGTGGCTCGAGGAATAAGGTATAACGACAAAGAAGGTAATTAGGAAAGCATCGGCGGTGTATTCTTTGCGGGTGCGTTAGCAATTAAACTAGTCATAATTCAGTGTTGGGCGGAGAGACAAAGGGCTTTATGGCGGGCCAATGAGGCCGAAGGGTCTCGTTTCCCATTTGACAAAGGTCAGCGCTCATCGTTATTAAAATCAACAAAGCAGGCTTTATATCATCAAGGTAATCAAATAAAAGCGTCATTAAGTTCATAGTTACAATGAAAATATTATTACTATTTGCTCCTGGGTGGATCCTATCAATGAAATCCACCCTTTAGAAATAATGTTTACATGGAATTTTCCGAAGGTGTAAGTTGAAAGTTTATCGCGAATGGTTATCTCAATTCAATAAATATCAAAGTAAACAACTTCACCTTACCAATTTGAACATAATACATACATGTGTTCAGCGATTGCAATTACAACATTTGCTAGTATGGTGCCAAAGTCTTCATTTTTCATTTAAATGAAATCACCTGCAAAATTTAAAGTAGTGGCCATGAAAACAGAGCGAAATTAAGATTACGTCAAATTGTTACACGAAATAGGAATCCTATATGTGACTTGAGGTTTGACTTTAAAAGGTCAATACATTGAGCGATCGCTTCGAACGCGTATTGGATACTATTAAGGTTACCACGGGTTGGGGTTTAGAATTGAACAATAAATATGAGAGTGAAACGGTCAAAACAAAATGAGGAAGACATTTTTTAAATTAAATATCATAAGGTGTCATTTTCATCATTGGTTTATACACGGTTTACTATCCAGTAACGATAAATATCAATGAACATCTTTGAACCTAACGGTACTGCAAACTTTAACAATGAAAACGTTTATTTTAAAATTTTTCTGAAGAAAACAAAGCCATAAACGTTCAACTATCCAAATATTTTACCAATAATTACTCGCGAGAGAAATCATTGGATTTAAATCTCCCTATCCGTAGCAGACGTTGAATCATTGGCTACGAAAAGGCAGAAGAAATACCTCTTCTCTTTTGCATATTAATCAATATTTTCTCATTTAATTCATCATGTATTTATTTATTAACCTTTTTATCGGATTTTTGGATACCCTAAATCTTTGAAATGAGCCCAAGTTAACAAAAGTTACATGTCCCGAGATTTACGAGTATATGTAAACCAGGAATTGAAAATAGTTATCCGTAATTTTGAAAGAAAACGTCGCTGTCATTTCGAGGAATGACTTAGCGACGTCGAGGTGGTGCAACTCTCTCTCTCTCTCTCCCTCTCTCTCTGCCCTCCACCTTTGCGTGTGGCAACGACCTCGTCCTCCCCACGTGCTCCACAATCAGCGTTGGAAATTTCCGGTTTTCGCCCTCGGCCACGGCGGAGAATAGAGCTCTGCTCTTGTTACCTACTCACAAAACATTGCCGCGGGAATTTCATTCGCATGAGATATGCATGAATATATGCGTGAAATTGATAATCCTTTGGGAGAGGCTTAATGTAGAGAGCGGGTGATAATAAACAAAATCATGGTAAATCTCATTTTAAAAGTATTCAGCGCAGTCACGCTTTTGCAGAGACGTTAATCATGATGCTCTAGGAGAGCAATACGAACACCATTCGGTGGTTACACGAACTGGAAAATAACGTTAGTTGATTGTTAGTTTTGTACAGGTTCCCTCAAGTGTGGTGCAGTAATACATTGGTATACGACTACTGCTCATTCCATAAAACCCGAACATTTGATGTTAGCATCCCTCTTGCTGGTATTGTTCGGCAGAAGAGGCGATTCTAGGGGAAATTCCGAACTGCTCTGTTGTTGCATTCTATCATTTTGACGACTGGTTCTTATCACTTTTATTTTTTGCATTTTTTGATCGTTTATAAACCATATAAACTACGAAGGACATAAAAATTAATGGAAATGTACTTAAATATAGAGATAGGAAACATATTTGAAACTGAAAAGGATACATTGAAGATCAAGAGACAATATTGATGTCTATTTTCCAAGGATGTTTTTTGTGATATTTTCAATAGAATGTCTTTTTGCAGTCAAAATATGTATGATTGAAACTTTGGATCATACATTTCGTAAATATGAAGTAAAATGTAGTATTTATTAAGTTGTCTGGACAAGACCACTCACCTAAAATATAACGGTTAAGATTTTCATGGACACCAGAACTTTTTGAGAAAAAATCGGAGGTAGTACATGGAAAGTAACTGTCCCCAATCACGATGGTGAAAATACCACCTGCCATAATGACTCGTTCGAGGTGAGTGTACCCTCACCCATCAGAACAAATTATCAGGTTAGTTATTGTGGCGGTATAGAAATTTTGTGACTAAGATGCGCCAAGAGTTTTCTTCTCTTTGTAACGGCGCAGAATGGAGGCAGTAATTGGCCAGGAGAAAGCGCAGAAAGTTATAGGTGGATTGTTGGATCGTGAGGTGAGGAGTGGCAGCAGCTGCAAGTGTGGCGTCCTAAGGGATGGTCGGGAATGCACGTGGGAGACGGTGGTGGGGATCTGGAGGGAAGGAGAGAACGGGAGTTAGAATAAGGGAGCGGAGTAAGGTGAGGTATCGAAGTTGTGGCATACTAGTAAAAGTCGCGTCGGAGAAAGGGTGAGGGTGGTTGCGGGTTGACTGGGGAGGAGGAAGAGGGCGGGAAGTTGTGAGGATGGAGGCGAGGAATGGAGCTGAGGGCATGTGCATTTCGGAACTTGACTCGTTCCTTCGTGGCCACGGCGTCGAATTATGTCTGGGTCTTAGCGTTGTCCTCCCTCTTGAGCCCCACGCTCCCCTCCTCACTTTTCTTCCAGTTCTCGTCAACGGCATTTGCTTCTCCTCCCACGGGGTCCGCATGGAGTCCCGTTCGCTGAAATAATTAGAACGACTCGAAGAAAACAGGCGCGGATTGCTCAGGGCTCACGTTGCCAATTGGAGGAAACTCGGTTCTCCGATGGTGGGGTCTTGAGAAAATGTCTAATCTCGGAATGCCAAGGTATAAGGGGTGAAGAGGGAAGTAAAGAGAGAGAGGGAGAGGGAGGGGTAGACAGATGCCCGAAAGGAAAGGGATCGGAGTTGTATATAAAAGGAGGAAAGATAAGACGAGAGACTTGCAAGTGTGAAGAAGCGGAAGATGCTATTTTGTGAATTTTTCGTTTCTATTCCTAAAAATTCTATTCGATGGGAGGGGGGGTTACGAAACCCAGGCGACCTCATTGTTTTCGCTGCGAAATGTCATGTTTTTGCGAACAATGAGTTGATCGCATGAACCGCGATCATCACATATTTGATTTAGCATTAAAAAAATAATTTTAGCCTTTATCATAATTAAATGATCACTTTAATAATATTACAATTTTTAAAGATCATCTTAAAGGCCAATATTATAGCGTTTTTTGAGAACAATGTAAGATTATTGAAAACCCAAAAACATACTTAAATCTTTCATGGTAGGTTTATGATTTATTTTTCTTATATAAATTCTTCCAACGAGGTCATGGTGGAATGAATAAAACTGTGGATATTCTGGAGAAATATTATTGCATATTATTTAGTTTACTGTTTAAAGTAGGTTTTGAGAGGGCACATACTACATATGTAAGGAAACGACGATGCATTCTGTACCTATCCTAACAAAACACAACCTGACATCATGGACTATAATAAATATTTTTCAATTCCACCTAATTTCTTCCTCCTTTTATTCCGTTTAACACGAGTATCCTATTCCTACCCCTTCCTCGCTTGCCTAGCGTTCTCTATTCGTCTCAGTCTTTAACACCCCATCGAAAAAGAAAACGCTCTGTATAATTGTTTCCTTTGGATTTCTCAAGGCGGAAATCCATGGGGAGCGATTGCATACTGTATTTATTTTATTTTAAGAGGTGATTAAAATATGAAATTGAACAGGTGACTAACCAAAAACCGTGCGATATATAAGGATATCACTCATTCGATGAATGTCTTGTATCTTGGTTAGGTCTAAAACGTTTTTCAGACCACCCTTGTATATGTGTATGTGTAAACTGAACAATATTGTAGTGTTGCCCAGCAATAAAATAATGATTTGCGTCTAGTTAAGTGCATTTTTCTCGTTGTTCAATGAATTTTATAAATATTTTTCATTCTCCGAAGAGTTTCTAAAGCGCTTAATTTCTGTTTTGTATTTAGACAAAATTTCGAGCGAGAAAAATCTCAATCAAAGTTGATGGTATCGGAAAATAACCTGTTTGATTTTCTAGTGGCTTTCAAAATGAAAATGTATTATTATCAGATAATACACACCGGATTCATCGGAAATTTCACCTAAAATTATCCAAATAAAGAAATTCAAACGATATAATATTGGGTTTGTGTGTAAGAAGTATTCGAAATGCGTCCTGGGGTTCAACAGGGAATCCGGATGAGATTCACCTCCTGAACACAGACGCGAATCTGTTTTCCAATCAAAGCATTTTCGTTGATTCATGTTTCTCCCCGTGATTAAAGAGAACCAATTAGTAGTTACCCTTCTAGATTTTCCCAGGAGTTAGCAATGTTTTCTTTTAATCACGTCGACTTTCCTTTTGGATGAATGAATACCGATTTGACGGTCGCGTGCTCTTCATTTTGAAACCAATGACGCAGGTTTTCCATCATTGTTTTATTTAGTACCCGAGCAATTAGAAGTTAATAGCTGACGTTAATGGACATTTATGGAGGTATTTGGTATTTATGCCGTGTATATGTGGATCGAGTCGTTTGAATCGAATTAAAAATTGATCACAATTGTCTTGCGTGAATACTCAACTCTATTTAAATCCTAAAATTGGTTGCCTGCATTCCTCCACTCTTTTATCTAATGCTGAATCCCATCCCCCCTTGTACTCAAAGATCCACAGTCTAAAATCTCCTTGACTACGTGTTTTGTCCGTTGTTCTTCCTCTGTGTCCCTTCTCTTTTATTATATTCTTAATAAATTCTTGCTGACAGTGTGAGGTGAATTTCTTTCTTCTTTTATTTTTCGTTCTAGATTTTGTCATCTCCGCTCTTCTGTATGCGTCTTCATCTCCTTAAGAAACTAAGGTGTAAAATACTCCATCATTATCCTAACTTTTGTATTCATTGGATAAGGAAAACATGGCTTGACTCTGAATTAAATTTTTATATTTTGAACTAGAAACAATAATATAATTTGAAGCAAACTTATTAAAACTTCTTTTAATTGAGTAACACTTGCCATTTCATGCAAAAGTTACTCTTTGAATTGAGTAATTAAGGTTTGTCACCAAGAAAAATGTGTTGGTCATTATTAGATCAAGTTCAGCCTAATTGTGGAAACTGCTGTGACCTCAAAATTAAATCGTCCGATGTTCAGTGCTCACTCCTCAAAGGTAGATACGAGAGTACATAACAATAATAATATGTAACATAAAATTTTGGATTAATTCCTATTAAATACGAATCCCAGTTTCCCAAGTGCCACCTTAAATATTTTATTTTATGACCCATCAATTCTGTCGTGGCCGCATACTACTAAATTGTTAAATAAAACAGTTTCTGGCGTAACCTGGTGGAAAATCTTCATATTGACGTTTTTTAAAAATAAAACCACTTTGCTTTTCTCCATAAATTTTATATGGAAAAGCAAAGTGGTTTTATTTAAAAAAAAACGCAACTACTAAATTGTATTTAATTTCTTGTAGCACTATGATTTCTTTGGCAAGTAATACGGAAGAAACAGTTATAAACCTTGGAATTTTAATTAATAAGAAATATTTTACTGGTACTCACAATATTGTAAAAGCAATCTTTATCTTATAGAGGTATCTTATACCTGTATCTATATCTTATACCTGTGCTTATATCTTCTACATATCTGTAAATTTGAAGAGATTTAAGTGATTCGATCCTTGAGAGAAACTTTTGGAGAATATCATACTTACCTTTGCCATATCCTATGTCCAGACGAAAGTTGTCCGCCCCCACCTCCCCATCGACAAGTCTCCCCAGTCCTCCGAACAACTCGGCGCCCCTGCGTTCCCCGTCGTAAGAGGCGTCGTTCAGGGCCGGCGGATCTCCGGACGGGGAGGCTACCGAGTCATCCTCATTTCCCACTCCCCCTCCACCCGGCCCCCCTTTGGCGCCGTCAATCGCTGGAATACGGTAGCTCACGATTCCGCCTTGGAAAGAGAACAGAAAGAGGAACACCACTTAAATTCCTACTATTGTTGCGGCCTCAATAATATTTATTTACAATTTAGTCTATTTAAAAGACGTACTATGACATTTACTTGTATATGTGCTATGTACTAAGGTTATCGATTCTTTCGACTGTTTCGTGACATTCGACTGCTGACTTAGAGTGAATTATTAGTCCATTCCGTCTGCACACCTTTATCGGCAGTTGATACCATGCAGATAAAATAATCGATCGATCTGATCAACCGATAGACTGAGAAACTCGTTCGTTCCTCTGCTACAAGTGCTCCTGTAAAATCCGTCCTGATGGATATTTATTGGAAGGTTCGACAATGTTAACAGATGAGATAATGTAAGGCACGAAATAAATAGGGGTGGATAATGAAGGGGGAGAATGAATATTTCTTCTATATGTCTTACTTAAGCATTTAGGCGTAGAACGTTCCGTCATAGGAGCGATCGTCAACCTATATCCTTCGGAATAAATACGACCTGCGAACGAGTTTTCAGAGGGAGCGTTTTGGAGGATATTACAACGGCATATTTCCAAACAACGCATAACTTTCCGTTTCATCCCCGGTAAAAACGTTGACGACCCTTGCCGTACATCTCGGTATCGATCAGAAGGTAACTCAGACTCCTATGATATTAAACAAAATACGCAAATACTTCTGCGTGGTATGAAAATGATAAACTCATTATAATTAGCGCATAAGTGTAATTGGTTCTGTAAGGTTTGTCTAAAAATTATGGAATATAAATTGTGTGCATGATCGCAGATTGTATTGGCATTGGTAAGATGGCAGTGTATTCCATTGTCACTGAAAATTTGGCGATGCCAAAGATCTGCGCTAAATTCTTCCTGAAGGTCTTTACGGACGACCAAGAATAGAGTCGAGTGTTTGTTTGCGAAGATCTGTAACGACATCGTGACGATTTCCCAACCCCCTTATAGTCCCGAAAAGGCACCAGCAAACTGTTTTCCATTCTCAAACGTGAAGTCCTTCCTCAGAGGACAATTTAAAGAAACTATTTTTAACGTGCACTTCACAAGAATTTCGATTTTCCTTTAAATATAGCGTGCCAAATTTCTTAAAAATTTGTCCTGGAAATGATAAAGTTGTAAGAATTTGTATGAAAATTAGATAAAGCCCATGTTCCTTTTCATTGGTGGAACATGAATGAAAATTGGAGGAATATTTTTTTTGGAATCAATAGCTATTAGATGCAGATAGATGCCATTTTCTGTGTGTTACAGTGTTGTTGCATTTAATTTAGAGAAAATGTTTCACGCTTATCATAGAGAAGGTAATGGTTCTTCTTCTGTCTCACCTCTATATTTTAACTCGAACATGCCACAATATTTTAGTGATTGGTGTACAAGCTGTAATTACTGTTGTTGTTCTATTATTACTGTTGATATTGTGGTACAAATCAAGTCTCTAAGCGGCTGAAAACCGAATCTAATTAAGCAAACTGATTGAAACAAATGTTGTACCCGGAATTAATGTGACCATTTTTTGATTTTTTACTGAAGTGGACGATTTTATCATCAATTATTTTTATAGAAACTACTCAAATACTTTAAATATGACTTCTGCAGATATAGGTGAACCTCCATATGCTTCAAATTAATCCTCTAATTAATGTTTTCATTGTTTTTTTACCTAATGGGAAACATTTTCTCTACACTTAAGCAATAATATAAACTTAAATTTGATCTGACTTTGATATGCAGCTTCAATAAAATGAAAAAAATCTATCCATAACTTTGTTCTTCAGCTAATTATAAGGAAAAGGTAAAATAGCACAATGCAATATTAGGAGTTCATTAGCGTTAAAATGTGTGTACAATCTCATAAATTGGTTTCCTAAACCCTTAGATGGAACTAGTGGTTCATATAAGGGTTTAAAGAATTTCAATGCATCATCTTGAGTCTTATTGGTTTGGAATTGTACATGAAGATGAAGTAGAGTGCATTATGCGCGAAATTTATTTAAACTAGATATTTGAATCATTTGCACATTCATTTGGCGATATGAAATTGCTTTAAAGGTGAAAACAAAATTATAGTCTGGTGATGGAACATTCACGCGAAAATTTATGCGTTTTTCATTCCCTTCATGTTGGCGGGCGTTTACATTCATTACGTATTTAAATTAGTTTTCGGTAAACACCTCTCAATAAAAATGGGAAATAGTGAGGGACAACGAAAGAATTTTAAAATGCAGAAAATTGAAAAAGTGCAGTTGTATTTAATATGATGCAAAATGATGTGTTTCACTTAATTTAAGATGGATAAAACACCACTTGAATTTGTGACGGAATCAATGCTGAGAGCTCAAGCGAGATTCCTTCATTTATTTCAAAAGAAATTTATAAATTTATTGAATTAGCACACATTTAATTTGGCAAACGGGACCAGCATAAATCATCGATTACATCGACACATTAAACTGAGATTTCATTTGTCTAATATTTAAATAAACTCGTGACCAAAATATCGAAGGACGCATTTGCATATCATTTTTTCATTCCATGGAACGTTTTTTTTAGAAACAGAAATAGGGTTTATAAAATTACCATTTTTACCTTATTTGCTACTACCACCACCGACATCGTGGAATGGAAAGTCATTTCCGACGTCGCTGGTGCGTGTTAGCAAACTTGGAGGAGCATCGCTCACCCGTTTCCATTTTAAGTTACGGTGTTAAAAAGGTAGAAATGTCAAAAAGGAATGTTTGAAGGGTGTAAATTATTTAATGATCAGAGGCAAATCGACTGGATGGAAGTTTCCTTTTAAAGATAAATAAGTATTTCATGTTTGGGGAGCTCGGCCTCAAAATCTTTGCGTTTTTTTTGGCTGTGTTTGTCGTCATTCATTCTCATTAACATGTTGTATTATTCACCTTAGTCCACCTTTATCGGTGCATTTGATGACGTTTTCATACTCATCTATATAATTTTTTAGTATGGTGTTTTTTTCCTCAAACATTATCTCATAAAGACAATTCGAAAGCAATTCATTTTTTCATTGGTCAGGTGACGGTACCTTTTCGAAAGAACTATTTAGTAACTATGCCAACTATTACTATATACATAAGTATAATCCCTTTCGCCAAAATATTGTATTTGACTCAAAACATTGTGTGTTCTGAAAAGGAAAATGTCAAAGAAGAGTGAGTTTAATTTTGGAACTTCAAAAAGCTTGAATAATACACTTAAATAGTGGTTTGTTGATTTGTCTAATAAATTAATTACCTACTCTTTTTCCTTTTGAGTCATTCCTCAAAGAGAGTAGTAGAAACGTTTTTTGTAAAGTACATAGCGCAGAACATTGAATGCAACAGCAACAAGAAGCCATTATTTGTTCATCGCACGAGGCTAGGGAAAATCTCATGGCTTAATCCATGCGTGGGTTTCGATTGATCTGAGTTTTGTACGGATTAGTTGGGTAGGCAACGGTAGGGATCGATGATTCCCGAGTTCAGAAAAGAACCATTTTTTACGGGATACAACTCGAGGGAGAGTCGAGTAGCATGACTGAAGTCGAAAGAGAATTCAATTAGGTCGCAGACGTGTTTGGGCTAATTTGAAAACACCTGCAATGTAATCAAGCCAATCCGTTTACCCAATAGCTGACCTTTACTGCCAGGAATCCCAGAGGAATATATCCTGGGGCTTAATATCGGAAATTCAGTTTTAAGTCTAGGACTCCACTCGGAATTGATGAGAAAGGTTATAGTTAGGAGTAAGATTTAACTATGCCTAAAATAGCATGAGCTAAACGAATCGAGTCGAAGAGCCCTGGCCGCATAGTCGGGAGATAAATTTTTACAATCTGCACTGACGTTACCTCCATTTATGTTGCTTTTATAAATATTTATTGGAATTAAAATATTATAATAGGACATATTATTTCATGGTTAATATTACAGTAATATACCAAAATTGTTTTCTTATTGTATTATTAATAAATTTGCTAATTAATTATGTTAGGGCAACGAGGAATTAGGGGCACAAGAAATATTAGTCTTATAGGAAACAACAGCTGCTTTATTTTAACTGTTGCTTAAATTTCAATTGGTTTAGTTCAATTCAGTATTCCTCCAAACATAAAATTTTTATTCAAAATGAATAACTAAAGTCATTATTATAACGGAGTACTTTGTCGAAAATCTAATCAAAATAGATTGATACTTCAGATTTTGATACACAAGGAAATCCTTCTCATTTTCACATCGGTGTCTAAAACGTATTGCATTGATAGATTATTCCACGAATATTAATGTAGAGAGATCACTATCTCTTCTCGATCGATTAGGATCGAGTGATTCTTGCACAGTTTTAAAATATTGACGGTAATGGTGTCACTATTTAATATTGAAACGCAACCAGGATTGCGTGACGCACTGTGAAGCCTTTTAATGACCAATTAAACACAAGTTCAGGTTTCGCTTATTTTCATTGAAGATCAAACGTCGTGAGTGAGCATATCATGGTGTGGCGATATTTTAATTGACGTAAGTTGGATTTTGGGGAGTTGCCTGTATACTCTGCGAGACAGTGAAGGATGGAATCGGAGGGAGTAGAATGCAAAACGGCGATGCAGTTAACAGCGTCGATCTCCGAGGTAAAAGGCTCCACGTCGCACGAGCGTTACCGTATAGATTATGAATACTATCCTAAAGGGGTAGGGCAAATGTTCAAGTAGGACGCTTCTGATTTTCCTTAGTGTATCGCCGGTCTAAATTATTATTTGACAAAGGGCAATTCAGCCGGTCGGGGTATTAAATCCCGCTAGATCATCTAAACTCACGGTAATATAATTTTTTGGCACACATACTCTAAATGAAAATATCTCTCTGAATTTTTGGTGACTTTGGTGTTCAATAGTAGGATTTCTTTAGAATATTTTAAAATTTTTTGCTGAGTTACAATTAAGCTGAAATTAATGTCGAGTTTATCTCAAGGAGAAGCCGACAGGTAGACAGATCTTCATGCCTTTTTCTCTCATATTTTTCACACAAACTGTGCGCCAAAATAATTGGAAATAGGAATAGCTGCCAAATGACAAAGTGACCTCCATCTTGCTAACCGCTTATGATGACGTCTAATTCTACGATAGTTATTCGGTACTAAAATCATTTAGGCTCTTCGTAAGGAAGCCGTAGGAAGTGATGAGGGTGGGAGATACTGCGGCACTAATTAAAATATTTTTGTATCTCGGCCATCTTATATGGATGCAGATGGAATGGAAGACCCCTAGCTCCTTTGGCCTCACAGATTATCCCTACTAGTTTTTATTAAAGGAGGAATAGGGAACGTTGATTGCATCAGTTTCCCTTACCGGGAAGGGGATGGTGTTTTATTAAGCCGTTCTTCTTTGAAGACGGAGACATTCTCAGAAGAGGTTTGAATTTGCAAGGGATGTGGTTATTTAAGTTTGTTCATGTAGAATGGTATTAGAGGAGGTATGCGTTCTTCAAATGGTGGGTTTGACAGGAGGAGAATGTCCTCTAATTTGCTAATGGGTTAATTCTTGGATTCACACAGTATAAAATAATTAATTCATTGATGCAGAGATGTGTAAAATATCCTTTATAGGTGAAGAAACATTTTGAAAATAGGACATTTCTGTTAATCACGTAGTTTGTATTTACAAAATTACTGCAAAAAGTCTATTCTGCAGTAATTCGTAATTTACTAATTTTTCTCTTATTGAGATTACTATAATTAATAGAATGACGATTAAAATTACTGCTCTCCATTCAAAACGTTGCAGTTACCACCTTATTTGACCACATAGCGATACGGGATAGAGGATTTATGTCTCATAAGCCCAATTGCATGAAATATTGTCCACATATAATGCTATTGGCACAAAGTTGGGAAACAATTGGCTATAAAATTATTCATGACAAGGTTAGGGCAACTTTTAAAAGCATAGTTAATTAGCTTCGATTCAACAAAATAAAATTTTCTCCACAATCGCTTGTCATTAATTCTCCTTAATTGAAAGAACATTCAAGTTTTATTTGATTTCAAATTCGCAAAATCGAAGAATGCTAACATGTGAATTTGTACAAATTCACTTCTGAGCAGTAAAAATTAAATTAGATCACATGTTAAACTTAAGTGCTAATATTTATTAGGCCAAGTCACTTTTATTAAAATTAAAATTTATGAAAAAGCAGGATTTTAGGCATAAGGGGTCAATAAACACTTCTGGGAAATTATTTCTAAAAGTAAACTAATCATGATTTACTAATTCAGAAGTTAATCCTGTATGTGAAAATTGTTACTTTAATTTATTATTACTATATTTACGTTATCAATAAAATGCAATGCAGTGCTCATCGTAAATAAAGTGTCGAGGTGAGTTTAATGTTGTCATTCTGATTGTGTGGGTGGTGGGCTATATCGATGAGGGCATAATTTCAGAAGCAATTATAAAGGCAATTAAACAGAGATTAGTTCTCATAGTTGATATGCAGAAGAAAACAATATTAATTTAACATTTTTATGGTGCTAAATAATTTTTAAAATCCTTCTTGCTATCGAATAAAATTACTTTTAGGGACTGGCTTCAATTCGAAATTAAAATGTGCGGTGAGATAATTAAGTCAGGTATGCAGATGATCAAGTATAATGAGTCATACACTTAAGGTACTGTAAGATATGTATAAATGAGCAATTTACACGAACAGTACGAGAGGTATGGGACGAAAATAACCACAAGAAAACAAAAGTGATGAGATCAGAAGGAGCAAACTAGAGCAGGTTGGTGCAGTTAATATATTTTTGGAGTATTTTTGAGGTAGGGCATTGTAATGTAGAAATTTGAATGATTTTATCCACCAAAGAAGTACTTTAAAGAATACATGAATCGATGACGGATAAACTAAGTAAATATTCAAAGAAAGGATTAGTAAAAGTTTTAAATATGGAGCGTAGAGCTTTATGAAGCTGGAGGTGCATGTGACACCTAGGCGTTGAGACTAGGGTTGGAACGTAGGTTGGAGACTTTTTAGGGGTGGGTGTGGCGGAGAATCGACAAAATAAGTCAGACAGAGAGGAAGAAATTTTAAATAGGTTTGGAGAATAGAGGAACTTATTTGGGGAATCAAGAAACGGCAGGAAAGGTAGAAATGTAGAAAGGTAGTGAGATGTTGAGGGACGTGATAGAGAGGAGAACGTTGGGTAACCAGAGTAGATAAAGGAAGGATCTAGATAGCATGGAGGCAGAAGAAATGAAAAAAGGAATAATAGGGAAAAGCTCATATATTTAGTAAATACGTAGATTTATTGTATAAAAGTCGTTAGGGGTCCTCAATTATCTACCTTTTAGGTAGAAAAATTTGAATTGCATTAATTATGTGCAAATGTATTTAATGTGAATACTATAACGGGAATTTCTACAATAATAAGACATGTATTTGTTGTGATATTCAAAGAAATACAGGCATGGTTTAATTTATCCATGGATTTTATTTACTCCTGTTACACCTAGAATTATTATTATTTTCGTGGTAATGAGAAGTTAATAAAATACGTAGTTAGAGCTATAAAGGTATGAATGATATCCGTTAATGAGATGATTGAATAACCGAAATTATCTTGGCGTATTTTTAAGGTCTATTTCTCTGAGATTAGTTTTTGCAATAAAGTATTAATTCTTGGTCATTTAATTCTCATGATCAGTATTTAATTGCAAAGGCGTTCATTGTAAACTAATTAAGTGATATTGCTATTTCTTGTCACTTCAAATTTAAAAATAAACAAATGAAGTTAATTAATGTTAAATTAGGACTATACGAATGGAAGTATTCATTTCTACGCGTAATGAGTGACATATCAATTTAAAGCCAGTGCGGGGATTCCGTCAAGGATATTCAATACCTTACGACGTGTAAGGTCTTTTCCCCCAATATCGTACCTTTCAATCTATCGTCTTCTGAAGTCATTACAATGAATTGGTGATTTAATTCCAATTGGCAAAATAAATTATATATATATATATATATATATATATATATATATATATATATATATATATATATATATATACACTCACAAGAAAGAAGAAAAACCAGAAGTCTTGAGGTCATTGCGGTCCAAAATTGGCCAAACTCATATACACTCACACACATACAAGAATAGGTATATAGGTTATATACAGGTATAGTTATATACCTGTATATGTATGAAATGTGAGTGTCCTTTTATGTTTTTTTATTTATATTTATGCGTTCTATTGTGCCGTTCAAATGTTATATTGCCCTCGTGAGTGCTTCCACATCATCGATATATTTATATATGTATAAACCATTAATGCAGTAATCAACCCTAAGGTCGGTTTGGTATGTGACAGTGCTAAGCTCAACAGCGAGTGAAATTCTCACATCAGGGAAGGGGGGGCCAGTTCCTTTCCCATTGCCGGTTATGGTTTCCCAGAGAGATCTGATACCCGAAAAATCGCACAGATTGGGTTTAGACGATGGTGCCCAGAGAGGCTTGTCCGGGAAGCGAACCCGGGCCCTCTGGCATGTAGTGAAACGCTCTACATTTGAACTACCGTGATCCCTGTATATATGAATACAAGTACATTCATAAATAGGAATGGGTATGGCAGAGCTGATTCTCAGTGCCTGATTTTAGAGAGTAATGATAAGAGAAATACGAACTAGAGATACGGAACATATTCCCTTTTTGTTCGCTCAAATGTGACTAGAAACGCCTTGATCGAACGTTACTACTTTTAACCCCTCTTCCACATTATCTCCATGCTGAAGAAATCCGACACGCCGAACAACCGGTTTTTCAGTTAGAAACGCTTTTCATTATTCGGGATTTTGGGATGCGTTGAAAAAAAAGAGGCCAATGCGTAATTAGCTGCTGGTATCCTGGAATTCGGAGAGCGATGAAGGCTTGCTCGAGGTTTGATAGGGAGGGATGTGTTAATTAGGCGACGATGGTACGGAGAGAAGAAATATTACCGGGGAAGGGTGGGATAGAAAACAGCTTCAGCTTTTAACAATAAAAAAATAAAACATAGTTTTCCTCTTCAAAATTTTCTTTTACGTTTATGTATGATAAATTTTCGCCTTCATCATGTCATTCTTGGTATTGTAAATGCAATTAAATGAACTCCGCATCGCTTCCCATTGTTCTCTTTATTTTAAAGGCATGAGAAGAATACTTCATTTGTAGTGGGAGAAATATTTTTATCGCTCGCTTGTAGGGAGCATCGAATTTGATTAATGAATGGGAATCAGTGAATTGTGCAGCGAGGGTACAGAGCGAAGAAGGGGATCGCAGGCGTTCATTTCCAGCAAAAACATTTCTGGGTGGTCCAATTCCTCTTTTTATCGATTTCTCTCCCCTATCGTACTTTCGGCCAATTAATCTGCGGTGTTGATGTATAATTTTGGAGACTGTGTGGTCGACCAAAAGTATGGAGAGCGCATTTAAACGATGCGGCTCATCGACGACAATTATGTTTTATGCCAGATCGTGCTTCGAAGCTGCGGGAGGATTTTAATTCGACCCCGACTAATATTAGCGTAACACACGCGAGAGAAGATCGAGGGTCGTGAGGGCCGTGGAGAGGGATAGAAGGGCATTGGAAATAAGGCCCTTCAAAACCTTTCTCCCTTCCCCAACCAGCCAATTTGAACCATCCCCTCTTCCCTATTCGTACACACTTCCCCTTTTTCGTTGCAGTGACGAGGGAGGTCGGCTACACAAAGGATGTCGGGGATACGGAGGTTTGTGGTTAGAGGACGCGAGGAATATTTTTGGGCGTCGGACTGCACTGGGCTGGCTGTTCGGGGTTTGGAGGGGCTTGAGAATCGAGGGGGAGGATACTGGATCCGGGGGATGGATCGCCGAATGGGGTGAGGATCAAACAATATGTAGTTTGTGGGCAGAGGGGCCCGAGGGCCGCGATGAGGGAGAGATGGCAGGGTGGGGGGTGTAGACTGGAGGAAGTCGGATCCGAAGCAGGGCGGTAAAGAAGACTAAGAAAACGGAGCTAAGGAAATTATGCTCCCGAGGTTCTGAGACAAAGGCTGAGTTAGCTGAGGGAAAGGGGAGGGGTGGTTGGGGGGGAGCGCGAGGATGGAAGGAGTAAAGAGAGGACGGGGAGGTTCTGAAGGTTGAGAGATGATCAGCACCGTATTCTAAACTGAATGAAACTCGAAACGTAACCAAAACCGAGTTAACTTGGACCACTGCGGTAAGAGAATTTCGGGGATAGATGGATAAAGGGGCATGGGATGGGGGAGTGGCTTGGTTTATTGAGGGAGGGAAAGGCTCGTGGGAAGGGGAGTTAGTTCCCCCATTATGCGATATGAATTCGTCATTGGGAGATAGAAAAGGGATTTCGTCCCATCTCAAATCCGCCACACAACTTATCCTGCCTTCCACAGCCGGCAACCCGCTCGTCACTCGCAAACACGAGGCCGACTCGTCAAATACCTCTTCAGCACTTACATAACGCTTAGAGAGAGATTTTGCCACCTTAAGTTTCTTTCATTTTGTAGTCTCGCTTGGATTTTATCCACCATAGTTCGGACCTTCGTGGAGAGAAATGAAATGAAATGCTTTTTTTGGTCTTACTTTTGAATGAAATTTTTGTGCCTATCCATTTCTTCTTATACACCTTAATTACCTTTTGCTGAAGTTGCCTCTGATCCTATGTTTCTCAGAGGCTTAAATTGCTCCTTAATTGCCCTCATCATTTCTAAAATTGCTCTTCCCAAATACAGCATTATGCAAGATACTGGATGATAATACAATAATACGAGGGTAAGCCAATAAATAACTCGCAAAACTGGATAGAGGCAATGCTAATCAAAGCAAATTCCTGATATTTATTTTACTTTCCTATTTATTCACCATGTATATCAAGAGAATTATCTCATCTCTTTATACAAGTGCTCGATTTCCTGCAGCAAAGAAGTCTTTTGTTTGGTGTCGCAGCCAACGAGCAACATTTAGGGCTTACGGCATCATCATTTCCACAACGTCGGCCACCCAAATGGCTTTTTAAGGGCCTGAACAGGTGGAAACCACAGGGGGCTAAGTCGGAACTGTTCGGTAGATGTTTCAAGCCTTCCCAATGACGTGTTCGTAACATTTCCCGAGTTCATCTTGCTGGCGTTTGCGACTTATTTATTTACCTCCCGTCGTATGTTTCAAAAATTAATTTAATTTAATTAAAAGTTCAGTGTTAAGAATATAAGATATGTGGGATTCTTGATTGGATTTAAGAGAGCGAGACTTTAAAGGCGAATGGTTGTTAATATTTTCCAAGAAATAGCCTAAAAATACAATGAGTTCAATATTTTTCACATTGCCTTGACGGTACCAGCCAATCCCTTTAGATTTGCTGGTGGTGGTATTTACTTAGTTCTATCGTGAAAACTTTGAAGACTGCTAGCTTTTATTTGCAAACATTCTAGATCGATCTTTGATTTTTTCCTTATAACTTGTTAAAGGCCTGTATTTATAAATTAATTCTTAATTTTCATTGTCAGGAATGACAACAACGGAATGCTTCGTGTGAGCCACGTTTATGAAGAGTTTGCGTCAAGCTCCTAAAAGAAGGGAAGGGATTTCTGGGACAAGAGTGGCAGGTTGGAATACTAGTAGTATAAGATTTTGGACGGTGTCAAGTGAAAGACGGGGAAGGAAACTTAACAGAAATAAAAAAGGCCAGGGAATTCGTAATTATCTTAATTTTACCGGAAGAGTGGAAGGAAAAGAGGTGCGGGGGTGGATGAAAGGGAGGAGGGCAAGGGCGTTGGTGGAGTGGGGGAAATAAAGAAGTTTTGAGACAGAATCTGGCGGGAGTTCGTCGGAAACGCAGTCCACGTACGCGAGATTTTCATTCCGAAAAATGTACGGGACCGGCGTGTTAAGTAGGTTTGGAAGTGTTTGGGAGCTGGCGGTATTTCTACGGTAGGAGGCATGAGGAGCAAGTGAGGGGACGATGTAGTTCTTTTTCCTCTCGTCATGGCGGAGGGGAAATGTATTATCATCTCTGTGCACACAATCCTCGTCCTTCCAAAGTTCTCTCCCGTCCTTTGTTAGGCTTCGCCATTAGGTTAATTACTACCATTGCTACGAGACGCTGGCGCCAACTGTGATTTCTCTGTACGTTTCCTTGACACGGTTGTAGGAAGGTAGTTGGATGGCGGAAAGATAATTTATAATAATCAGCGTTCGAGACTTTGCCGAAGCCCTTGACACATACAAATAGAACTTAATGATCTAAAGATGAAAAATGTTCCCAATAAGACTTAATTCGAACAGCGGGAATCTCTTACTCATTCCTAATTACACGATCTTAGTGGTGGTACTGTAATTTGAGCTACTGTTATAAAATGAGGTATTTACGAGGACTTTTCACTGAAGAGCGATCATACTTATTTATTCGAATAAGTTACTGTGCAAGCATTTAATTTTGAATATTGTCAGCCTAATATATAATGTGAGTATCTTATAATTTTCTTTGATTAGGATATATAATTCCGTTAATGGTTACAAGATGAAACATGTTCAGTTCTACTTTTCCTGCTCTAATAATGAAAAACTTTCCACGAAGGCTTTTCTTCAAACTAGTGACGAAGGAAAAATGCCATCGAAGGACGTCTGAAGTGCAATTTTTTGTTTTCAAGCTGTGGGTGGCGCCCATTAAAATTTCTCATGTTTCTGATGGTACTCTCATCGTTATCCGACGATCTTCCCACAGCGGTGTTCACATTTGCTGTCGTCAGATCAGTGAGTGGCGCTCCGAGTCCACTTTCTTTTGAATTTGAATGTTTCCCATCTTTTAACATTTGAAACCATGTTTTAGTGCTGCTCTAGGAAAGATCAGACTCTCCATAAGTATTAACCTTGACTGGCAATTAGTCGAAAGCGAAGTTACAAAGCAGTATCGCGTGTTACCTCCATAGTTGTCTTAAACGAGATGAACATGTTTCAACGTTGACTACGTATAACGTTATACGTTGACCGCATAAAGTAACCGTATTACATTTCACGACTACTTTTAATTAATTTTGTAATACCTTGTGTTATATTTAAAGAATTAATTTTTGTCTTTTTTGCTTTAATTTTAATTTCGAAGTACATTTGATTTACGGTTACGTTCCAGTAACCGTTAACTTTTTTCTCGGTTTATGGAGTTATAATTTTTGCAAATAGGGATTTTTTGTTTGAAATTCAGCTCCAAAAATCGGTATCGCGGTTGAAAAATAAATGTCGCATCAGCCACCGTCTCTTAAGATAATTAAGCGTCTGCGGCATATTTGACCTTCATGTAAAATAATGTCATTTCATCAGTGGTTTTCCGGATCATGCGATAATAATTTTGATGGAGATGGCATATTTAGTATCTTATACCAAGACGCATGGGTGGCGGTAGTTCAGGAGGTAGAGCGTTGGACTACTGACCCGAGGGACCGGGTTCGATTTCTGGGCAAGTCACTCGTCACTCTGGGCACCTGCAGCTCCACCTAGCCTATGTGATTTTTCGAGTATCAGATCTTCCGGGTAAACCATAACCGGCACAGGGAAAGTAACTGGGCCCCCTGCCCTGATGTGTGCATTTCACACGTCGTCGGGCTAAGCACTGGGGGAACTCTACCATCATCTACCAAACCAACCTTCGGGTTGATTACTGTGCTTATGGTTTTTTTAAACCATAACGTGGTAGTTCAGGGGCAGAGCGTTGAACTACTGACCGAAATGGCTTCTAAGAACCTGGAAACTGGAGGGAATTACGGAGAAACCGTAGGTCCCTGGTTTGATTTCCGGGCAAATCTCTATGGGCATCCTCAGCTCCATCCAAGATGTTTGATTTTTCGGGTAGCAGATATTCCTGGGGATCCATAGCCAACACAGGGAAAATAACAGGCCCCACTACCCTGCTGTGTGATATTCACACGCCGTCGACCTTAGTATTGGGTGAATTCTACCGTCACCTACCAAACAGACCTTTGGGTTTATTATTGTGTTTAAGGTTTTTTTTATGATTAATGGATACTTCTCCAGCTTTGGATGCAGTGAATCAACACTTGTTAAATACTTTGCAGAGTCAATACTTCGTCAACAGGTTCCAGGTTAAATAATGTTATCAGAAGCCAGTGCGCTCACCCATCTCATTCAGTCCTCCCTTGGGGCGACATTTTATTGAATGAAATGAAGTTCTTGGATCAAATAGGGCTACAAACTTGTACATCATCGAAACAGAAGGTTTTTGGAAAGTGAATTCTGATTGTTTTAAAGTAGCTGTGTTTAGCGATACCAGTGATTGTTTTTTATAGATAATAATTTGCTTAATGGACAGATTTTTATTTTCTCAAGCGTACATTTAGGTGAATGCATTACAACATTTATTTATTAACCAGAAATATTAAATGACATTATGTTTACGCAAAATCAAAGACCTAGACACCTGAAAATTCCTAGCATGCGTCCTTAGGATAATTATATTTATCTTGCGTGCATAAAAAAATAAGGATGCTACGAAGCGTCAAGTATCTGACATAATATTTCATTATTAATAACCATTTAAGAAACAATATTTGTGTAATTTTATTTTGCGAAGCCGTCCCTTTCAGGTACATAATAACCTAATCAATCAAATTCATATTCTTCACCAGAGTAATTTTTGGAGGGTCTATTTGAAATATTAAATTTTGAATTTATTTGTTTAAAATGATTTCGTGTGCGAATAATCTAAAGTATTTGTTAGCAGAGAAGCATAAAAATTGTTATTGAAGTAACAATGTGGTAATATTACGGATTAAAATATATTATGTGATGATAATTGTCCTGAATGTTTTCCGGGAACCTATTTTGTAATTTTAATTAGTTTCGATTTATTTTAAGTAATTTTTAATGAGCCCAATTAAAAATTTTTGTTAATCTTACATTTATAATCAATGGAACGGGAACACGCTAATTAATTAGGTAGCAAAATTTTTTGCCCCAGAGGATACTGGCATGTCTAACCTGGAGTCCTTGAGAGTCAAAAAACTAAATCGTTGGAAAGGGTCTGGGTAAATTATAACTGACCATTGTTATTACGCTAATTAACTAGGCAGAACATCGTTCTACGATTTGACCAGTTGAGCTTTCCATGATATTATATTCATAATTTCATATGTCCGTGAGGATTAGCTTTTCCTAATTGTAAAATTAAATTGGTATTATTTGATGTTCCATTTATGTGTTCTATAATACCTTTCGGAATCATAATAATTCATTTTAAGATTAATGCAATCGGAACTGAATATACTTCGTACACAATTAATGCGAATTCTGTTTCAGGTATGAATCATATGGCATGGGATATCCTAGATTTTGTCGCGTATCAACACGCACTTATTAACATTATTTTATTTAGGATAGTTTGTATTATTCTCTGGATTTAATTAATTGAGATAAACGAACCTCATAACCATGAGCGTTTAATTGAATGGCAAATAAAGTAGCAGTTTCAATCATCGCAATATGGAAACTGCGGTTTTACCCTTAATGAAGGTGGTGTTGACTCGATTACCTGAACGGGTCATAATAAACTTACATAACAGAAGCAGGCATTTTAGGGGTCATATATTTTTCATGAGATAACAAGTGAGATCAGTTACTAAATGATACTGTCGGAATTTAATCTCCATGGTTTTGGGAAGCCTTTTCACTCATTTTTCTCCGTTCAGCTATATGGAAGGCAATTACTTATTTATCAGAATTATTCATTTCTAAGGAATTAATTATCAACTTATCGGACGGTCAAAACGAGATGCGATGTTAATTGAGGAAAGTTACCGCAGTCGTAATGACTCTCGTAGAATTTAATTAGTGATTGTTTAAGGGTCCTGGTACTGGAGAGGACTAGAAATGAAAGCTGTCGAAGTTCATAGATATCATGTTTTTATGCAAATCCTCTTGTATGCGAGGGAATGATTGTGCGTGGGGTTCGTTCACATTTGATCATTCACTTTTTTCTATGAGTGTTTGAATATACAGTATACACAAACGAAAGACGTTCAACAGATATAGTAACACTATGCAAAAGGTTCAACGAAGACTATAATTTACTATATGTAATCACATTTCTACAGATAATTTTCTAGAAACTATTTTTCGATTTTAATTAGTTATGGCACTTTTAATTGTTTGTTGTTTTTGAAAAACAAACCATAATCGGTCAAATGAAGGCTTTCCTGTATTTTGCAAAATTTGATCCGAATCTATCAATGCAATGGTTTAATCTTGAATATATTGGGTAGACGTTATAAATCCGAGGTACTAAATGCTTCGGAATTGGGGCAATTAGGTTTAAGCATTTCGGCCTGACCATGTCGACGCGATCCCGTCCTGACGCCGATCATTTCGAAAAGAGGTGTAACCGATACCACTACACATATACAAAACTAACCTTCTAAATACCGACTGTATATGTATCCCGTCCTTGGCAGAGGGTCGAACAAAAGTTTCTGTGAGCTGTTAACACATACTCCGTGAAAACTTTTAATTTTGGAAACCGGTTAACACGCATAACACGAATCGACAATTTCAACAACGTTCGACACATTTACTTTTAGTTTGAAATATAAATCCTATTTTCTCGAACACACATACAAAAAGCATAATAAATATAAACTTTCCTCCTCTATCAATCCTTTGAGATCGTTGAAAGAGCCAATCATTTGAGATAATGGGTAAATTTCGGAATGGAAATAAAGATGGACAATTTCTTGCATGCCAATTTGATCGATATATTTAATCGTTAAATTATGAAAATGTTGTTTCATATTATCTTCCACGTAAATGTTGACGTCATTTGACGAACATTTCTATACTTGGAAAGTGTGTAGCTGAAATTTAATAAAGCGTCAAATACTTGAATGAATACATTGTTATATAGTATTTTCCAGCAAATATATCATGAAAACCTGACCGGAAAAAAACAAGAAAAATGAAAAACAGTGGTTTAATTCATGGTGATGTTACTGTGGTAGAATGCATCATGGGTCTCAAACTGAAATCGCTCGTTCCATGATGAGCCAACTTAGAGAAGACCGCCACCAGATGTGATAGTTCATTATTTCATTCATAACTGGATTTTGTAGGCCTATTATTTCCGTCATTATTGAATCCGTCTATAGGCTAGACAATTTGGTTTCCAGATTTTTATTTATTCCATATCCTTTCGAGTTACAGAGGTATCCAATCCCCTCGTCGATGAATTGGTATATTCAGGGTTAATTCCTAATGTATGGGTTTTTATTCCTTGGCTCCTTCATGTTCCATTTAGTTTTTGTGTGTCCTAACAGCCTTAGTCTAATCGATCGTGTTTATTCTCTCACTGTTCGACGGTATGCTGACAATGACTACAGATGATCCTAAAACAAAAATACTTATAGAAAAATGTTATACAAAAATACATGTCTTATTCCAAAAGCATTGCATAGACAAGGAATATTTTTCCCGTCACACTGAAGTAGGAGAGATCGGGAAACCAGGACGTGCGAAATGACAACTGTTTGATCTAAGAACAATCCTGCTTGATGAAAGCTTTCCCTCGGGGTGGACAGAAACAAGCAATTTATTTGAAGGGAAATGCAGAGCTTTGGCAGGAAAAAGGTGAAAAGGAAGTTAAGGGCAAAGATAAAGACTATACGGGGTCCGCTTGAGGGGTGGAGAAGATCACGTCGTAGGTCGCGTCGACGAAGTGGACAGAGAACGGTCCATTGACGGAAGGAGAGAAATAAAAGCACCTAGTGCTAAGAGAAATGACGGGAGGAAAGGGTGGGATAGAAGTGGAATAGTATGGGGCAAGGATAAAGGGAGGGCAGGGATCGAATGGGACTGAATGACTTGCACAAGGGTGCAAATAAGTGACGCGAAGAGGGCCTGTTGCGTCTCATGGCTGAGTTGGCCAAGGGTGGGGGAAAGAATGGGGAAAATGTTTTTCTGGGAATGAGGTGGGAAGGAGGAGTGGTGACGAAAGGAGCAGCAGACAGATGGGCGAGGCGAGGGCGGTGGGAGTGAAAAGTTTTCCCGAACGACGATACGCTTTACCAATCTCATTTTAGCCGCACCATTTTCTGCCCTGTCCCCGTTGTCTTCTCTCTATTTTCTCTTCCCCTTTTCCTTGTGGCTCCAACATTAAAACTCTTCGCTCCATTCCTTTCTGTCATTGACATCCCACGGGAATACCCTTGGAACCTGACCCCTTGATAGTCCGTATTTTTGCCTTGAAGATATGATCAAATTGGATTTTACGTGGCGAATGTACTCTAATATACCTATGGTAGGAGGTACTGCCGTGATGATAAACTGCTTACTTTATCAATGAACCGTTATGAATTTTATATTTTTATGATATTAATATCGCTTTAGCCATTGTTACTTTTTATTCGACTGAAGTCATTTTCTTTCCTTCACGGTTTGAAAATTATTGTATTTCGTAATTTTTCTAAACATAAATACCATAAATGAAAATCATGAAAAAAGCGTTGTTGCGGTTCCAAATGGTAAAGATAGTGAGCACTTATAATATTCATTCCAGTGTGACATATTGGATTACATTATGACACGTTATGGACCAGTCGGAATGTCACTTGGAATTTCTTAAAGGTAATTAATACTTCAGTTTTTGGCAGAGGGGGGAAAACGATTTTCCATGTATACACTGAAAAATCATTTTTTGTGTTTTTTTAATCGTGAAAATTTTCATGATTTTTACCAGAAATATATTTACCAGTGGGAAGAGAATTTTGCCACGCTTGGAGTTTAAAACGAGTAAACTTGATAACAAATTCTTGGCTAGCACTCTGCTTTTGCTTGTTCTGTGTTTTTGCCCACCTTTTTAAATTAATGATAAGACTTGGAAACTAAGTCTTCCTCTTATTTGGTCAACCTACACTTTATGCCGTCAATTTCGAGGTAAGCGCAGTAGAAATAAGCCAAATTTTATTTTTGGAAATGTACTGCGTAGTTTTATTTATTGCGTACTCCCGTCCTTCGCCCATTCAAATATAATTCACCTCTCATATTTATGCATTGTTACATACATTTATTTTATTTCTGAGACTTTTCATATTCCTCAAGAGTCTTTTCAATCACTTTCTTCATAACATTCTCTGCAGAAACTATTTACTTTTCCCTTATATGAGGTCCGTCCAGAAGGTATCCAGCCCTGCAATATTTTGAGAAAAATTATCTACCTAGCCCAATGAGACCTTAGCCACCTTTGAAGTACACAAATATATATATTATAAAAACGTATATTTGTAATGGAATGATAAAAATAATGTATATTTCCAATGTTATTTATTGAGCTACGACTAATTTCAACGCATAGGTGTCATCATTAGGTACAAATTCACTCACGAGTTGCTGTGCAATTATATACCCCATTTATATAAGTGGGAAAGGTGGAATCAAGCAGATAACAAGTGAAAATTTAAAGTTTCAATTCTATTAATTCCATACATATTGTATTGATTTTTCTACGTTCAATGAAGACGAAATGACCGTCGAAACATAAAAAGACTATGAAACGATTTAGTGATTTTGAAGTGATCATTCATTAGATCCACTGAATTATAATTCAGTCATTATTCTTCTTCCGAATATGATTTAGGAAACACTTGGTAGATCTCTTTAGACGTGCTGGTAACAATATTTTGCAAACCATCCTGGAGAGAACCAACATGGAGAGAAAAAGAACGCTAGCGCATTTTGAGAAATGGATCGTTATACCAGTAGATGCAGATTATCACCGTCCACACGATTGACGGGTGATGTATTCACATTTGGCCCGGACTCAATAGCCAGGAATGCTCAAGAACGCAGTCCTTCTTTCATTGAAAAACATTCACTGCTATTAAAGGCACGATTTTCTTTTTATCCACTTGCTGTATTCATTACCTCAGACTACTGAATTTGGTTTACTTTCATAGTCCAAAATATCGTTGTAGAATCACTAAAGAGAATCCTCCAGCGGTCTCCAAATCTATATCCAACCCTCACGGTAACACCATTCGTGATCGAAGTAATTCCTTTGCATTCTCCTTGCTTCACTATGCTTCTCCATTTTCGAACTAGGTACCTATTGGTTTATAAAGTATGTTTGCAAATTAGCGTAAAATTTAGTAGTCCTCCTTAAAACTTATCTTTATTTTCTAAGAAACTTCTGATTTACTTGAAATGTAAAGCATTTTTCCTGCCTTTCATATTTGTTCCTTACTTCATTTCATGGCATTTTTTTAATCATTCCTTTTCTTATCGACAGCATCGTATGCTCTCTTTTAAGATTGCTTACCTTTATCTGTACCCAATATCTAATACGTTTCTTTCTTCGGTCTAACAAAATTTTCCATTTTTTTGTTTCACCTTTCCTTCCCCCGATAACACGTTTGCAACTCGTGAATTCATACAATTTCAGTGAATTCATAGTCATTCCTTTCAAACTTACCATTCTGTTGGTATATTTTTGCCTTTCATGCTGATCCTATTTCAACTCTTCCTCCAGCATTTATTCATACTACTTTCGTTCGCCTTTTACTTTTTTCAGCTTTTAGACTTTTACTGTAAAATCCTTTTGCTCTCTCTGCTTCTTTGCTGCCTGCTTTTTCCCAAGAACTGCTTTAGATTGTCCATAAATACAAGTTTTCTTCAATTTTATTCACCCAGAGGTCTCAATATGGACACATATTTTCAGGGAAATCTCTTCAAACACCCCTCAGTGGTTCATGTCTCGTATCACTGTTATTATTTCACCAGACTCAATGACACTCAAAACATTTCTCAGTTTTCTCCAGTACTCATAACATTCTCCATAGTCTCAGTCTCGCCATAATAGGCATAATAAGCTTCAAGAACTCTTCGAATAGCGACTTGAATGCGAAACAAGAGAAATCTCAGGGACTAACTCGTATGCCACTTAGCCCCTCAGTGACGAGTAAGCCTAAACTCGAAAACAGCATTGTTATCATTTTCAACAATATGAACTTTTTTCACATACGCACAGAGATCTTCCCGCAATCAATTCACTCACCAAATTTTGTCTCTTCTCACACTTAATTTTCGTAATCTAGCAAAGGTATAATGTCCAGCTCTTGATTGGCCAAACTTTTACGATCCATGCCGCCCATCATAGCTTTGATCGTTCGGGAATCTTTGACACTTAACATTTCATATTATTGTATGAATGACAATGCAAAATGCTACATTTTTCCAGCGTTCCCAGGACTCATGCCAAGTGTAGCAGTCCCCACTAACGTTTGAGATTATACATACCCGTATGTTTCTTTGCATTTTCTCCAAGATGCCGCAAGTGAAATCAAATGCTAATAATAGTTAAGGGCCCCTTTATTTATTTTAAAGAAGCTATAATGCTGAAGTGACTGCCTTAGTAAATTTTTACCACGCCCCATTTGGATGGTCCTCGGGACGTCTTCGTTGTACGAGATGGAAAAAGGTGTCGTCGTACAACATTTAAGAGACATTTTCGGAATTATAATTTTAAACACTTATCATAACTGATATTTTTTGTAGGAGTTTCTATATTTCGGCTTTTGGTTCCTTAATTTTGGTCATTCAGTATGGAGAATTTTAACGAGATTTAAGTGAAGAAATTTTTGAGAGAATCTTGCAGGAGGTAATCAAATGAAAACAGGAGATACGAGAGGCGATGTAATACTTAAAACGGTAATACGTAGAGGGAAAGATCCTGAGAAAGCGATGTAGAAGGGTCAAATCATTATTATTTGGTAATCTACCGGTTAAGGTAGGTTTTTGGATGGACAAAACAATCAAATAAATATTTTGTAACTCCAAACAAAACCCAATCCAGCAACTCAATCTACATCAGGTCCATCTTCATCTCTGTGTACTTCCTTCCTCCCTTCATCCCGTCCAACATCTCTATTCTGTTCCTGCTCTTTCCTCGCTTGACCAACATTCTCCCCTCTATTACCTTCTTCAACATTCCATTACCGCTCAATACGCCTTTCATCCATTTTTCCTGCCTCCATAGGATTTCTCTCAGCAAACCCCTCTCCTCACCCACCATCTCCAGTACTTCCTCATTTGTTTTCCTCTCGGTCCATTTTACCTTAGCCTTTTTCTTTCTGGAAAATCGCATAACCTTTGTTTTATTAATATTGATTCTCATCCCATATTTATCGCACTGAACCTTCAATTCAATCAGCAATGCTTGCAACCCTTTGGCTGACTGCGCAACTAATGCTTGGTCATCAGAAAAACCTAACCGATTTTACGAATTCCCCTCCGACTTTCATTCCTACCTCCAGTTCTTCTCATGCTTCTTTAATCATTTCCTCTACATATACGTTGAACAGTACCGGTGACAATGGGCAACCCTGTTTTACACCTCTTCCTAACACTGCCCATCCGGACTCTCCGTTCAGCTAATCATATCTCAGCATATATTGAATGTAATACATAGTGATTCGAGGAGGATAAAGATTATAAGGTTTTCAAATGAAAAGATAACCAATTCTCTCGAGGATGAGCTTGCCTCGATGTTCCTTATACACTTATATTTCTAGTAATTAAGAGCTCCCAAGAATTTGGAACGTGTACCACGGATTGAAAGTCATGCTCAAGCGGTATTTAGTCCTTTATTCAATGGGCTGAAAATCTCAAATTTCCTAGATTTATGATAGGCGTTGCAAGTTTTGGCGAGGGAAGTTGAAAAGTCGATTTGAAAGCTTTCCAAGCAGTCGAATAATCTCTTATCCGTGCATTAGTGACATGAACTGCTTGTTATCACTCACTTGAGAGGTTTCTTATTGCTGCATTTAACATGTGCATTGAAATGTTTCCTCAGTTGTCGAATTTGAGGACCACAGCACCTTGAATATCTGTATTAAAATTTTAAGCCTGATTATCATTGCTATTGAAATACATAAGCAAATTGCTCTTTAAATATAAACAATCTCATGAAATTTAATTAGAAATTATTAATAAAATTTAATCATTTAAAACTCGTTGAACAATATATTTCATCCCTTGTCACTATGTCCTCATCTTTATTCTTACGACCAGCATAAATAGGTTAGGATGAGTTATTTTTCCACACCAACTACCATTTTCACTAAACATAGCAGTATATAAATGAATTCCATTCGGTGATGAACACTTTGTTGTTAATTATCAATGCAAGTTTTAATGCAGAATGAATTGAAAATGAATTTAAGAAGGTGTTTATGGGTTCGCCGTAATATTTTTTCTATTATCACAAATAATTATTCAAGTTGGAACTGCCTTGATCAAATTAAATGATAAAAATACTTAAAAATCAGTGAGGCTTTACCACCTGGAATCATTTCACAGTAAACTAAAGGGTTTCTATTTGCCCAGCCTAGAAATTTTGGTCAGGTAGTTATATTCAGCGTGATACTATGGTACACTTTTGGGAAGGTTGCAGAATTACGTTAATATTAATGTAGTTTCTGTAGGTTTCTTTCATATTAATTATAATTTAATTTATAGTCTTTGCTAATGGAAGCTCATTAAAATAAAGACGATTGAAAGCATTTGTCAAGATTTTCCGCTTTTTGGGAAAACACTTAGCTACAAGAAATTGATACTTTAGAAATATCACTTTCGTAAGGGTATTATTACTAAATGTTGGACTTACGCTTGGTAATATCTATTCTCAATAGCATATTTTTATGTTTCACTTTTTTCGCTTGATCATGTGTCTTAACTTGCAAAAATCTGTAGTCAGCAAAACAAATTTTCAGATGTTAATTTTGACTAGCATGATACATTTACAGCATATGCTTAATATTGATTTAAAATATGATCAAATATTATTTCCTGAAGTGCAAAAATTTTTAGTCAAAATATTTGATCATTACCACCATTATTATACATGCCTATTAATTTTCTATTCACTATGATAGTAGTCGTAGCTGTACTATGTATTAAAATACTGTAATAGGAGTCTGTCATCTTTTGTGTATTTACTGCAAGCATAAGAAATGTTCAAAGTAATTGTTGAATGTATATAACCGCATTAAAAAGCAGAAGAAATTTAGATGAAAAAATTAAAATATGGAATGGGAGCATTTTTCTCATTAAAAGAGGAAATTCCAAGAATTAAGTGGTGGAAAATTTTAAAAATACGTTTTTAGGTATTGGTTTTGAATTACGACATAACATGAGATCAATATGGTTTGAATACTTACGAGGTCTGTTCAAAAAGTATCGCCAACTTTTGAATTTCCGCAGGTAAGGTGTATTTGATTTTCGATTTTTTGTGGCGTTATGTTGGTACTTATGTCTCTCACTTATGCCGAAAAGTTCGGCTATTTCGAATGGTCAGTAAGTTGTTGACAGCTGTTTTGCTTGGGCGTGTTATGGCTTGTCTTAGATTTTTTTCTGTTCCATAAAAATGGATCAATGAATCTGTATAAAATTTAGTGTGAAAAACGAAATTAAGTGCGCGGACGCATTCAAAATGTTGAATCTGGGATATGGAGAAGCTATCTTGGACCGAAGCAACGTTTATCGGTGGTAAAAAATGTTCTCAGAGAGCCGAGAAGGGGTGAACGACGAAGAGCAGGTCGGACGCCCGAGCACGTCATCAACAGACGAAAACATTGGTGAAGTGGATTAAATAATACTGGCCAATTGTCGAATCACCGTTAGAGAAGTTGCTGAGGACCTTAACATATCGATTGGCTCGTGCCATTCGATTTTTTACCAGTGAGTTGGACATGACACGGGTCGCCGCGATATTCGTACTAAAATTTCTCAATTTCGACCAAAAACAGCAACGCATTAACATTGCTAATGAGTTGTTTGACTTTACCCGCGACAATCCAAATTTGCTCCAGATGGTCATAATTGGTGACGAATCATGGATTTATAGTTATGACGTGAAAACTAAGGGTCAATCATCCAAATGGAAGTTCCAGCACGAGCCAAGACCAAAAAAAGCGCACCAAGTTCGGTCGAATGTGAAAGATTTGCTTACAGTTTTCTCCAATTGCAGGGGCGTGATGCATCATGGGTTCTTGCCAAAGGATATAACGGTAAATAAGAAATATTAGCTGCAAGTTATGCCCAAATTTCGAGAAGCAATCCGCCACAAACCCCCGGATTTGTGGAAGAACACAAATTTTTGCACCATGACAACGGCCCTGCTCACACATAGTTACTTGAGAGCGCATATTTGGCCAAAAAAACACACTAATGATGCCGCAGCCATCGTATTCCCCATATCTGCCCCCAGTGATTTTTTCTTGTTCCCGAAACTGAAGAGGCCCATGAAATACAGATTCTTTGATCCATTTTTGGAAACAGGCAAAAGTCGAAGACAAGCCAAAACACGACCAAGCAAAACACCTGTCAACAATTAACTGAACATTCAAAATGGCTGAAGTTTTTGGCATAAGTGAGAGAAATAAGTACCAACATAACGCCAAAGAAAAATCGAAACTCAATTACACGCAACCCGCGGAAATTCAAAAGTTGGATATAATTTTTTAACAGACCTCGTACGTTAATTCAGAAGTTCTTAGCGTCAAGTACGTACAAATAAATACATGCTGTGCACAAGTATATGCATGCAAAAACTCCCTTTTCAAAAGCGCTCTTTCTTATTTATTAGTTCACTTAACTTGGATTTCAATGGAAATTTCTACATATTATAAGGTGTCCTGAACATATTTTGACCATCGTTTGAACTGTATCGATGGTTCGATAATATTCGGTTAATATATAGAAGGAAAGTAGTACTAAACTACTTATAAAACGTTTTGGTGTGACGTCGCTTCCACAAATTGTTGTGATGAGTTAAGGATTCCATCCATTAATATTAAAACGAATTAACATTTATCGCTAATCTCAGTTTAATATGGGAGATGGTTGAGCATGTTTTTCTTTCTTCCTCTTTCTTCAATTTATTCAGTTTCCTTTTTTGTTCCACCAGCATATTTATCTTGGCTTGTAGTCGAACTTCCTTCTCATTGAAGCAGATTTGATGACTCCTGAAAATATAATTTCTCTCCCTCTCTCTTGGCAGTGCTGTTGGCCCATAATGGATGAAATTTGAACCACATTACTGATATTATTTTATTTAGAAATAAATAGGAGCGTAGGGCCTGAATAGGGGTCTTTGCTAAACATTTAGAGAAAAATTGGTGTATCTCGTTGGAAAAGTGATGCATGTTTTCCTTTCCGATTTTCAAATACACTTATTAAATACGAAGCCCAAGCGTGGGCCATCGGAAAAGTATCTCTGTTCTAATATTTGAAGAGTAGTATAATTCTTTTTTCAAATGCGTTATCCTTGAAAAAATTTGATTAATGGTTTTGACATTTTGTTTACATAAAATCACACGCTTTATTTCGTAATGTTATTTAGTTTTTGTTTTTATGAAGACTTCATTGTGTATATTTCATTGTTTTTATTTAATTATTTAATTAGATAAAATTTGGAAACTAATATTTTTGAGGTCGAAACATTTTTACCAGCTTAAAGTGACTTCAGGGTAAATAGTACGTATTGCATTTATTTTATCCTAAAGCTTTAGGGTGTCTAATCTACGGCAGGATTGATTTTTATATCATTATCATCAGTATTTCAATCCTAGAAATGGTGTACTGCAGCCCATATTATTTCTATTTGAATACAATACAAGGCTGCATATTCCAGGGAGAATAATGTTGTGGTTTCCCGTTGCCTTCGACATCGCAGTACTTCGGCCGGTACCGTGAACTGCACTCTCACCCGCAGCTGTCGGAGCTGATGCCCGGCCGACTCACTCGGTCTGTTCAACCAGTGTGTGATGGTGAAACTTCTGCCTTTCTCAATGGGTTCAGGGAGGCTTTTTAGTAGGAGTCTATTTTTCTCATTGCCTCGTTCCGAAATACCCTTATTGTCTTTTTCTGTGAATGTGTGGTTGTCTCGTTCCAAAAAACCACTTTAAAATTTTTTCTAAGCTTTTACTTAGTTTTCTATGTTTGTTTTTTATATGTACGAATGTTTATATACATATATTTTTATTCGTACATTAATATATCGGCTTAAGACGGTTTTTAATGGGTCCTGGACCCGTTGTCCTCGTAAGCCCTAACTAACATGACACAATATCCTCAGCCCCTTTATTACAATAACTCATTCTTTAACCCTGCATGTTTTCTATATCCTTTAATTCCTATTTTTCACCATCTACCTCACTTTGCGAGAATGATCCCCTCTACAGCCACTTTCAACGACCGTTGTGTTTCATTATTTTCTGCTTCCATTTTCCCTGAATTCTTCGAATTTCTCCCCAAATCCTCTTTCCTTACCATGCCTTTAGCTTTATCTTTGGTTTTTCTTTCCGTTCATTTTATTCTCTTCATTATTCTTCACATCAAAATTTTGAATTCCCCAAACGTGCGCTTATTCTCTGGTCTTATCGTTCAAGGGTCCTTGTCGTACTATTCCATGTTAAACTTTTTGCTAGTCCTATCTTTATGTCTTTACCTAAGGTGCCAGTCATCAACCCCCGTCTCTTTGTAATCGCCTTCTTATTAAACGCAACTCTTATTTGAAATGTCCCCGCTATACGAGTATATCCATCCTCCAAAACATTCCCTAAATAATAAGAAAAATAATACAATTTTCCACTTAATAAAGATTTATTACCGACTAGTTTTAATGCCCTACATCAGTAGCCATCTTTGCAGTGAGATCCGCAGAACGCCTATGGGTCAAGAGGGAACTTAAATCCTGGTATGGCAGAAGAAAAGCCTTATTTCATTATCTCTTCATTCTACACTCTGAACTCACCTTCCATCTACATCAGGTAGAATTCTTGTCACTCGACGATTTAATCTACACTTGAAAATAATATAGTCGGGAATAAAATCTTTATTTAGTGAAAACTTGTTTTAGTCTTGGTCTATTATTATGGAACATTTCCACCGCATCACACCTGAATATGTAATTTATACTTCCTAAATAGCTGAAATTTTCAATCAATTCTAATTTGTCCCCAAAATTTAACGTTTATCTTAGCCTTTCAAATTCTTTTAACCTCATTACCTTTGCTTTATCATGATTAATTCTCATCCCACACCTATAAAATTGATTCTATGGTGCGCTAAGTAATGACTGTCTCTTTGCCTAACCGGCCTGTTCATCCCTAAAACTTACTGATTTGAAGAGTTCCCACCTACTCCCGCTTCAACCACCTGCTCTTCCAATATCTTGCTTACTACTTCCTCCGCATATACATTGAAAATACATAGATTTCCCTGCCTTATTCCTCTCCTAGCATTGTTCATTCTGACTATGCATCTGCTATCCACTTTTGTATAGTTGGAGACATATATAGGTTCCGGATATTTTCTATCCATCCAATCTACTCCCATCTTCTGTTAAATTTTCATTATTTTACCCAGCTTACTCTGTAGAACGTCTTCTCAAATCTGTACATCATTAAAATACATCATGGTTGTACTCAGTTCTTTTCTACTAGTGACTCTTATTGTTTCTATGATTTCACGTCTATTCATGTCATTTCTAAACCAAAACTGATATTCATCTAGATACTCATTTCATCCCTCCTCCGTCCCTTTGTTGATTTCCCCAAATTTTCCGCTTGTGATCAAACCCACAGTCCTTTACTACTCACATCCTGCTGCTTCATCATTTCTTGGGATGGTATCAACATTGATCTAAGTCTTCCGTGCAAATTCCTCCTTCATAATGGTACAAACGTAATTACTATTCTGTGTCAATTTTAAAAGTTCTCTTTTGATCAAACTTAAGACTAGAGTTCTACTATCTTTGTGTATGTTGAAAGATTATTTAATTTTTTTAAGACGAATAAGTACTCCATCTAAGTATTGGTACTCCAGTGACTCAGGTAGCCTGGCATGATAAAATATTTTATTATCTATCTTATTCAATTATCTCCATTGATTTGTGTTGACACGAGTAAAAAATATTTTCAATCGCTTAGTAATTTTTCAATCATACAACGATTGTAGAATTTCACGTCATTACCACGTTTGGATTTAAATTGAATTTACTCTCAATCCTGCAAATCTCCATTAAATTAATTACATGATCAAATTTAAATTGGTTTCCTATATTAAATTGCGCTGAATCTTGGAAAAGGATTCATCCCTATTCCTTGTGCTCAAGTGAATAAATGTGAATTATACATATTTTTCATGTAAAGGGAAAAAAACTGAGGCAGTTTTTTTTTAGTTTTGAGATCGTGATTCTACTCTACCCAGCTGGAAAAACCTGCAAAGTTGGTCTCGTAAAAGTGCATTTTAGATCCCTTATCTTTATTTCACTGCCCTCTTTTCTCTTTCACTTTTATCTTACATTTCCAGTTTTACAGCCCTGTGGTGCTGTGCTTTGTGCATTTTCTTATTCCATGTCACTGCTTTACGCTGTTGTTATTCCGTGCCTTGATATCTTTCTTACTCCTAATCTCTCTACTTTAAGCGAACTCCTCACCTGCTTCCATAAAACACGCCTTCCCTCACGCTCACTCCTACAGACCCGGTCGTGAACTCGCGGGTCTTAAGGGGAGGAGGAGGGGTTCCTGGAGGAGAGATGCATACACTATTACTCCTACATCATTCAACCTTAGAGCTTCCCGAAGAAGATAAATGGGAGATGGGAAGAAGCTCTTCCTCGCTATTTTTTTTCCCTCTCGTATCTCACCCAATCGGCTTTTGCAGGGAAAGGGTTTACCCTCGCCTCTAATCCTCATCCCTCACGTCAGGTCTTAGACCGTTTCATTCCTTCCGTCAATTCCGCTTCTCCTTTCCTTCCAATCTTCGCCTGCTCACCTTTTTCTTTTATTGTTTCCTTACATTTTTAAGGTTTTTCCCCTCGTTACATTTTCAGCCAAATTTCTTATATTTTCACTTCTGATTGTATTATATCACATCAGTAAGATGCTCCGAGGTCCGAGGTCAATCGTACTGTAAACTCTAGGGTGAAAAAACCACGTGGAATTTGAATCCTCCGACCGCGGGGTTATTCGGTAGACACGCTGCCTACCAAACTTACTGAGTCGGAGTAGCACTTCATTCATCATTTATTTTAATTTTAAGCATTCTCGACGAAATGATGTATATTTTTTAATGATAAAAGACTTTTTTTCATCACTCTGGGAGGTAATTGTGACTTCATCAATGATCACTACTCTCGTTTTTGATACGTTAACTGGATTCTTTTGTTAACTCTAAGCTATCAGATAACTATCTACATTGTTATTTCAAGAGAGGAGGGGACCCATATAATACTTACCGCAGATCTCTGGAAATAGAGAAAAATAAACTTTAATTGGTGATTTGACCGGGAGAATAAGAAGATGGAATCCCAGTGTGTGGTCTATTTTTTGTGAACAATTCTTATCACTTTAAATTTATTGATAATTGCAACCTATAGTGTGAGTTTAGCTTATTTTGTAATGTCAACGGCTCATGAACCGTGATAAAGGGCATGTACATAAATGCATTTGTAAATGATATTGTTTAGTTTCTAATTCGTAGTGGCTTTTATTGTATATACCTTGCAAGGTGTGCAATTTCACATTAAAAGTGAAAAAATTAACTATTGTGAAAAGGTGACTGTTATAAGGAAAATTCAATTTCTCGATACCTGGCAAATACCAGTGATTTCTTAACCTAATGGATACTTTGAACTTTAAGTTAGCTTAGAACACCGTATACTCGTATGTCCTATTACTACTCAGTTTCACCAGAGAGACTATGCATTTGAAAACGGTAAGCATACTTCTATTATCTTTCGTTTCCAACCTATTACCTTTCCGACACGTTACTTAGAATAACTGAACTAAGAAGAATGTGATAGAAAACATTGGAATTGTTGATAATACCTCAAAATTGTGTCCATCTTGCTACAGTGTATGGTTCTTCAATGTTACAGCTCCCAATTTTAAGTCAAAGTCATTTCTTCAAGAAGATGGCAAAGATGTGCTTCGGGATTACAAACGCAAGGCTCGCTTAACCTGTCGTCATTAAAAGCCACCTTACCGAAAAAAATACAAGGAAATTCATGAATTTTGATGACGGAAAATCATTTGAGTCGTGGTAACGTCTTTCCTTTCTTTTCTACCTTCCCCTTTAGAAATCTTTTGTTATTTTGTTATTACTCTTCCTGGCGCCGCTTTCATATACATGGCATCCGTTGGTAACGTATCGTAATTAATATTCATTGACATCGACTTGAAAATACCTCTAAAAAATAATAAAATACTTAATCAAAATTAATGAAGAATGATGAGGGCGTTATGCGATGTTCCGGTGTCCAAAGTCGGCGGGTGGAGTGTACATTTGACTGCGGTGCTTCCACTTGGAAGTCATGGCAAGTTTTCCTCCTCCCGAAGCTCGGCAAAAACGCCACCATTTCGGGAAATAGTCGTCCACTCTTCTGTCGAACGTCTCGAAAATTTTCGAGCGGGTCCTTCCGGCCGCGACCGCGGTATTCTCCACTCCGAACAACTTGGTTTTCGTTCGCTTGTGTCCACGTACCACCAGGCAGGCCCTTCGCCTCAGCGAACGCATTTCGCACGGCTTCAATCTTCGTCGTACGACGGACGCCGTCATCCTCGACGTCGCCCGTACTTTCGACCGCTTGAGGCACAAGGGCCTCATGTACAAAATGCTTAGACTTCCCCCCTGCCCTTCTACTTCTCACCCGAAATTACCTCTCCGATCGTACGTTCCGCGTATCGTTGGGTGATTCCCTCTCTTCTGTAAAGAGAGCTGAGGCAGGCGTGCCGCAGTGCTCCCTTATCAGTCCTTTGTAATTCAACTTGTGCATCAACGATCTCTGCTCAGTGATTGCCGGTGGGCAGTAAGTGCTATTACTGTTCCTTATGTTTGTACTTGTTTGTAAAAAGCTGTTCCCTGTCGGCTTTCCTTTCTTGTTAGGTTAAGATTTCTTATTTTATTCCTAGTTTTAAGTTTCTTCTTCTCGCAAACCACACCTTCACTTCAACCATATTTCTTTTTTCTATGCCATGCGTTTATTATGTACAATGACCGATTAAGGTGAGACTCCACTCACCGGGACGGTATATGCTTGCCCGCTCGGGCAGTCAATGAACACTTCTGGATGGGGTACCCGACGCGTCACCGAGAGACTCCGTGCGCTGCTTCGGAGCGGGACGTTTCTAACCTTAAGCGCCCAGGGAGCAGGTGAAATTCTCCGTTCAAAATGAAAAAAAAATTCACACGCGCGGCTTAATGCATGAGCGTAAAACCGACCCATTAAAGAGTCTCGTTACTCGGCAACGGGACAGGCAACTCGAGGATGGATGACTCCGTCACATTTTGCTCCTTTTTTCACCTTAGCGCGGCGGAAGGAAAGAATACATCCGTTTAAACGGTTCCGAAGGCAAGGGAAGTTACAGGATTAGAGTCTAAATTAAAATTAATATATTCTGTTCTCCGCCAAACAAAGCTAAAATGAGATAATAGTCATTTGACAAGGAAATTATTGGTGTCTAACAACTCATAGATCGGGATTTCAGGCGCCAGTAATATACTGCCGGATGTTTATCTTCAGGTTTTATTTTAAAAATTAATTTGAGCTCTGGTACTTAGTTAAAACCCTAATCTATTTATCTACAACTTCTTAATGTTGTCTCGTACCCTGCTGTTTCCAACAATCCACATTTTTTGAATTTCAATGCAACAATTTCGGGGGGTAAAAATCATTCGCCTTTTTCATCATCCACCTGAAAATCATCAAGGCGAATGATTTTTACAATCTGAAAATGTTGCATTGAAATGCATGTTAGCGGATGACTCCGTTAAAAGTTACTGTTGCGGCATCTCCTATTATTTATTATCGTTTATTATTATTTTTTATTGTTTATTATTATTTTTTTATTGTTTATTATTATTTTTTATTGTTTATTATTATATTTTATTGTTTATTATTATTTTTTATTGTTTGTTATTATTTTTACATTATTATTTGTGGAAATTTAAAAAATGCAGTGATAAATACAGGTTCTAGTGCTAGAACATTTTATATATTTTTATCTCTATAGTCCGCCATCTCTGTTTTCATTAACAATAATTACTGGTGTAATAAACATGTGCGATTATCTGTCATTGACTTTTGAATTTCTGGAGGCTCACCATGAAAAAAATCATGACATGAAAAATACCTTTTCGAACCCAGGCTATATAATTGTAATTTTAGAATAGATGCTTCTATCTTAGAGTATTAACAGTACTATTAATATAATAAGTTATTTTAGTGCTACCATTTTTAATTAATTGATTATTGGTTAAAACGTATTTGAATGTGGTTGGTACGGAGTATTCTATATAATATTTATTGTGAAGGTATTCCATTCTAAAAATAAGGACGATTTATTTACTTTGCCATCGATTTTTATGTTCATTAATATGATAGTAGTGTAATTTTTTTCTTCTATTCAAGTGCGCACCCATAAAGCTGTATCTATAGCGTATTATTTCAATAAGTTTAATATATTTCTCCGGGAGGTTAAAGGTAAGGTTTGGATTACTTGCATTGTAGTCCTTAGGAAACCTTCTCTGGAGAGGTGGAGGAAAATACCCCTAATTTTTATTAAAAATGTCTCGGCCCATGTATGTTGAATGAGTCGACTTTACGATGTTGTCTAATAAATAAATATACAAGAACCAAATAATTTCTAATAAGTAGCCACTGTGTTATGAAGGACAAAACCCTAAGTTTATCTGAATATGCTGACCTCTTTGCTGCGGAAATCTGTATTTGCAAAGCTCTTCAGGGAGATAGTAAAGTACGGATATTGAGGAAGAGACTAACTGATACAAAAATACCATACAGTATTCTTGTTTTATGAAAAACGCTTCGAATTTTCGTGATCGAAATAGTACGATAAGCATGATTAACTTCCCATCCGATTACTCCTGCATCCGACGAAGGGTTTCAGTTTAAACATCACGGGTTCATCAAATGTGCGCGGCACGGCTCTTGACCACCGATACGGAAAAAAATCACCTGGCCATCTCGTTTGCCTTAGCCAGCGGGCCAACTGCTCCCGCCCTGCGATCATCCCTCCCTTCTCCCCCACGGGCTGCACTCGCCACTCCCTCCACACCCCGGTCAGCGTGGCTAGCGTTGCCCCGCTTTAGTTCCCCCTTCTTCACTTCCCCCGTCTGTCGGTTGTAGTGCTGTTTTCGCAGAATCGATTCCCTAGGTAAGCAAGTTATTCGCGCTCTGTTTCGTAACACCATGCGCCGCGCGTAGAGAAAGGGCCGCCCACTGAGAGTCTGCCTGGATGCACTGAATTCGACGGTCGTGCTCCCAGAATGGTCGAAGTCAGGGTTCCGAAAGAGAGGACACTTCGAACGATTGCTTTAGGCATGCTTCAAATTTCACGAAATCAGCTGAACGATAGATACGTTTGTCTTTTCTAATGCAGTCAGTTTCGGGAGCTGAAGCTTCATCATTGTGAACTGAAATCGAAGTTATAACGAACGTGTGTTAATGCATTTGCGCCTATGCGGTGATCAATGCGAATTATTCACAACCATTCCCTGATTTGAATAGCTTAAAATGTTTTTAAATTTCTGATATTTTTTAAAGGGCCTGTCATTTCACAATTTATTGATTCAAACTAGCCATCTTGGTTGGAGAAATGTACCTTAAAATAATAATCATTTTCATCGAATAGCATTTTCTCTACTGAGAAACCTTTTTCGTACTATCGCTAAGCCATAAAGAATTCACATTAGAGATTAGTGTATCACATTGTACATTAAATTCGACACGCGAAGTAAATTCTTTGTGCTCTTTCATCGATTAAAATGCAGACACCGTTAAATCAACGGGCACCACCAAGTACTGATTCATGCTGTCCGTGGATAAAGTAACACGGAATGTTTTCTAGGAGACAACAGAAAGTTTTTAAGGTAATTACCGTTGATATTATTGAGCTTACTGTCAGGAAAATATTGCAGCTGTATGGCGAATAGAAAATTAAAGTCTCTAGAAGGTTACTTGTTTAGAAGTATGGAGAGCAACTATTCCTATGCAATCATTGGGGCTATTTTGTCGAACTTGCAAAAATTTAATACATAAAACCTACAGAAATACAAACATGGTTCATTCTGTCCACGTAGGTCAGTCAGTCCATGGCCTCTCTCTAACGGGAATTTCAAAAATTGAAAGTCATGTAGTGCACTTCATTTTTGCGTGATACTAATCATTCCGCCTGATGAGTAAGGCTTCGTCGGTGATCCCGATATTTCAATTGCCTTAAGAGATTTGGATGGGTCAGGTTAAAATACATAAAAGAGAAAATGTTAGCTGTTTCTATCGATTTTAGAAGAATCATAATTTGGATTTTTCCATTCTGGTTAAATGAAATGGCCTTATGGTTCGCCCATATTTCAGCGCATTTTTTTCCGCAACAGACACATGAAAACTAGAGACTTTCCCGGAACTAGATCCTACGAAAAACTCGTAATTGTTCCACTTCTATGTTCCCATAATCATTTAGTGTTCATTATTCAAATTTAGTTAGAGAAAAGGGATCGATGAAACTTCAGGTGGAATTAATTTCTGGTGTGGCTACTGGTCATAACAACGTTGCTATTACTATTTCTTTGATGTCTGTAAATTTTCCGTTGGTAATATATAATACCATGGAATTTAAATTGACCGCCAAAGACGAACTGTTAATTGAGGCAACGGGAGTGATTTTAAGATTTGTAATCATCATAGATATCCTACCAACTAGAAAACTTCTAAACCGTCTCCAAAAACTTAGTAGTAGCCTGTAACGCATCGTCTTGGATTTATTTGCGCTACCTCTCTCCCTATACTCTTGTTTTCCCTATTTTTCTTTGTTCTCCATGGTCTTCATCCCACCCTTCCTATCTTTCTAACCTTAACCCCAAATTAGCAGTCTTCGTGACTTACCAGACAATTTATTTCACATGATGGGGTTCATAAAATATCTTTTGCTTCTCCATAACTTCTTTGAAGTTATGGCAACAAAATCTTATCATCACAAAGTGTGTAACTTCAGTATTAACCTATTGCAGTATCTTACATTTTCTCATATCTAGGTTACTTCTTCGTTCTTCATGACACAAACGTCTTAAAGAAAGGAACCCGTTTTTCGTCCATTGAAGATATCCAATCAGCCGTAACGAAGACATTGTGAAAGATCCCCGAAGACGCCTTGTAGGGCGCGTACCGTTCATGGAAGAGTCACTGGAAAAAATGTGTAGAGGTCCAAGGACGGTATTTTGAAGAATTTTAAATGTTTGCGCAAATCTGTTCAATAAAATACTTAATAAAAATAATGACACAACTTTCGGAACGCACTTTGTATTTTAACTTTCCTATTTCTTGATCGTTGAGTATGTAATAGCGCAGCTAGCTATACTCTGTATCCTCATTGCATTATTCTTGAAAATTCACCGTAATTGCTTTTCTCTCTTGATATTTCTTGGCTCAATATATTCTTATTCAAGTTATAATTCGCTTGCATATCTAATTTACTCGCTTTATCTCTTAACCATAAAGTTGGAAGTATTTTTTTCACCTTCCCTTAATCTCTTTCACTTCTGTGAGTAACTTTCCTGTCTTATCTCTTAGAGGCAATATGCATTTTAATATTTTCACTGAAAAAATTCTTTCGACTTCTCTCGAAGTTTGTTCAATTTACTATCTAAAATTTCTTCAATTCATCGAATACTCTCTCCACCGAGGCTCCTTGTCAGATTGTTTTTTTCTGTATTTATTCTCACGCATAATGCGGATTCGTCTAATAGTATTTCTGTTTCCTTCTTCTTCCCATTCTTATCACTTTTATTTATTGCGTTAATCATATTGTTTCCTCTAGCCCTCTTGATATTAATTTTCCGTTAATGCCAGATTTTTTTTGCAGTCCCCCTCCTATCGGTGAGTCGGTGAGATTATTACCAATTTTAACTAATTCCCACTTGATATCCAAAAAATATTCTCCATTCCTCTTTTCCTCTCCTGTCTTTCCCACTGGGTCACGATGTTGAACAATTCCAACGTTTTGAAGGCTGAGTCTGTCATCGTCTTCCAGGTGAATCACGCTGAAAATTATGGCAGACTCAGCCAAATTTCGTTGCTATCCCAACATTGCAATCCCGTGAGAAACTCGATAAGTCATTCTTGTCTATTCTTCCAAAAAACCTTTCCTCCTTCATTACGCCTGAGGCGATCGAGCCTAAAAACAAATAATATTAAATTTATAAAATCCATACAATTCGAGTTAGAAACAATCGTTTTATAAAGCAACTATATCCAGTTTATATTTTTTCTTACAATTTGCTCACGGGTGGCGTGAACCTCTTATTTCTTTTCACTATATTTTCTTTACACTATTGTGATATATTCACTATATTCACAGTATATACACTACAGTATATCGCGAACTTTTCATGTCTTAAATATTATGCTATGTTTGCATATCAAAGTAAGTATGCCTGACTTGTTTCATGGGAGATTAATAGACATACATTATGCATTAGGTGATCCGTACCTTTCTTCACTGCGTAACTTAACTGAATAGGGTTTTGAGAATTCTTTTATTCACCCATCCTTACTACTTTTAACAAACCTACGATACGCCTCCCTCAAATGCCATTCTAGAAAAGCCAAATAAGATGAACGAAGGATAACGAAACATGAAAAAGCGTTAGGGTTGTATACACGTTGTACTTCAAGTAAATTCAAGTAAAGTTCATTTTTGTTGCCTGGCTATTAATATACTTATTCCATAATTGACTTCTTCTGTGATATAAATCCGCTCCTCCCAAGTAAGTGACTGTCCACTACTTTGGAATGAATTCAACTTTGGAGATACTACACAAGTTTGAGGAAATACATACTGTCTTATTCTAAATTCTGAAATAATGCCATCTTTGCAGAGCAAAGGGTAAAGCAAATGTATAGATTATGGGCATTTTCTGTTGTTTTTCTTTACACATTTACGCTGAAAATTGTCTTCACTAATTATAAATTTTCCATAATTTTCATAACCAGTCAGAGAGAATAATGGAGATATGGCTGCGTAAAACTTGCGAGCCTCTTATAATGTCGGAACACCAACTACATTTATTTTCCCGGCAATTAAGTGGAATACTTGTTCATAATTATAGACATAATATTACAACTGTTATTATTTACAATAAATGTAGTAATTACAATGTTAGTTACAATTTGTAGTTACAATTTATAATACGAAATTTAGTAACCAGAATTTTATCATATAAAAAATTCGCATGATCTAAATGAAAAAAACTCGTACACTCCTTTGAGGAAAAATCTGAGCATCTCATATGTATTGTTTTTAATTAAAATAAAACGCTGGGGTGAATTTTCTGCCATCATGCCCTTCTCATCCAAAACAAATTGAATAACAAAGGAAATCATGCCTAAACTTATAGCCTTTTATTAACATTTTTGTAGTAGTTTCCATAAATTTACGTTGGAAAAAGAGAAATACTATAAAACACCACAATTTCACGTGTTTATTTTGGTGCTATTTTCCTCTTCTACACGAATTGCTGCACTTTCATCTCGTCTCCATTAAATCCTATTATGTGTTAACCATTCTCTGACCATTTTAAATCCTTTCCGTACCTCAAAACCCCACTTAGAAAAAAGAAAAACTGAAGTACCTTAAGCTACTTAGACTCCCTTGCTCCCCTATCCAGTCTACCTTCCCCTCTTCGCTATTCTCTCTCTGTCTCCTTCTCTAACATGGACCTCGCTTTTAACGGAAGGAATTAGTGAGGAAGCATTTAGGACCACACGCTAAATCCGCGGGAGCCCTCGACCTGAAACAGTGGCCGTTCAGTAATGCGATTTTGCGCGCCGTGCTCTCATGTTTGTGGATGGGGTGGACCGTCGGCGAAAGGAGAGATGGTAAAACGGTAGCTGCTTAGAAGGTATAGGAGATAAGAGCGGGTGATGAAGGTGGGGTGAAGAGTCGCGGGGAGGAAGACACATGCCGGCGAATCAGAGAGAGTTGAGGAAAAAAGAGAGAGTCTCGGCGACTTCTTGCATAGATCCTCCAGCGTCAGGGTCTTTATCCACTGCTCTAGAACTCTAGATCTAACTTCTAGGACACCACAATCACCGTTTCAGAGGAACCACACTTTTGAAACGAAAGGATTCCCGGTGCCCAGTAAGTTCAAACATTAGTTCGTCAGTGATTTTTCAGGTTGAAGTCTTATTTAATACTCTTGTCCGCTTGTTCCGTGTTTGAAAATTCTCTGGAAAATGATAATATGACCACATTACAAACTACTTGATTAAATATAGTTGGTACAGCGTGCAAATATATGCTTGGCATGATCAATGGAGTTTTAATTACATCTTGGCATTGGTTGTCGGTTGCAATTGTTATTCATTTTTAAAATCGGGAATAATCATAGTATATTAAAATGTGGAAAGGCCCCAAGTGCCTTCGCGACAGTATTTATTAAAATTAAACTAAGCACTATTATTAATATATTAGCAATAAATTTCATTCAACTATAAGTTAAAATTTTCATTGTATGATAATAAAATAAAAAGATTGCAAGTGTTGACATCATTGCTATCATAATTTATCATTTTTTGTACTTTTTGGGTTCTTAAATTAACATCATTGGTTTAAATGAAAATATTGATCACAGTAGACGATTTCATGGACAGTTTTCATCTAAAAAATTGGCGATGTTTCTTGACGAGACTTCTTGATGGAATTATGTTTTAAACACTTTCAGAACACCTCTAAACAATGCATTAACGATCCTCGGTAGTTAAAAAAGTTAAAAGTAGTAAAACTTGAAGAACACATAGGAAAGGGAGAAAATGTTGTTAATGGTGTATAAAATTGATTGATTTATCTAACTTAGAAATTAATCGCTAATAGAATGTCTTCTACGACTATATCTAATAAAGCAACCAATGATTGATAACCTAACTCTTAGAACTACCACCACCAATGACTAATGATTTTTTTGAACGACTGCATGCCCCCAGGGTCAAAGATAATCAATCACTTCCCTCCTACGTACGAGGGTAGGCTGAAAACTAATGCTCGTATGCTTGTAGACCACAAACAAAATGACCTTCAGAAGCACTCGTGGTGGCATGTGGAAGTAATACTATATTCCCCCTCAACACGCATGCGCAGGTTTGAGGTCGTTACATTTATCCAGTGTATGATCAGAAGCGGAAGTATGGAGGCATGTTCTAGTGCTATGTCAACGCGAGTTAAAAAGCGTGTCTTAAAAAGTGGCTCCCACTGAGATTCATCGTCGTGTTTAGGATATTTTTGATGACATTGTTGTTGATAGGTCTTCGGTAAATCAATGGGTAGTGAAATATCGTGGTTGCAAGGCCTGGAAAAGTCATAATTGTTGATGAAACACGCAGCGGACGTCCAATCACTGCCACAAACTCGTCGAAGATTTGATTCAAAATGACCGGTGAATCACTCAAGAGCGTATTGCAAACCATATTGATAGAGTTTGTCGTGTTAAAGGCAGCCTGGCGCCAATAATCTTACAACATGACAACACTCGTCTACACATCTCGCGCGCAACTGGAGAGGCTCTGCGAAACCTGACATTTGAACCTTTTACACACCCTCCTTATTCCCCCGATCTTGCACATTGCGATTTATATTTTATCCTCAACTCAAGAGACACCTCATTACACCTCGGGCGATGAGGTGAAGGCAGCTTTCAAGTCCTGGATTCGAGAAAAGTCGGAAGAGTTTTTCAGTGACGGAATGAAAGAACATGTTCCGAGTTGGTAGAAATGTGTGAGTCTTAACGGTGACTATGTAGAAAAATGAATATATGATTTTTAAACTTAAGAATTGTACTCTAATTTACTTTTTGCCCGATCTTGCCATGTGCTTTTGTTTATGGTCTTCAAGCATCTGTGCATTACTTTTCAGCCTACCCTAGTATTTTCTCGTCACAGCTCTCGTGTTCTCTACTCTCTCTCAAAATCACTTATTGTTCTTGTTTTTAACAAAATAAGGTCGAATCATAAGATGTGCACTCATTGAACCATAATTTCCTGAAACTTTAGCAAAAAAGCTTGTGATTAATTGCCAAACTCGGCAGTTGATTCACATTCCATTGCCTCTTGTAGCGGCTGGAGAGTTGTTCCTTTGGCAAATAATGGCAAAGTACCGCCTTAGGATTTAAGACTTTTCATTTCATTATGAGTTTATCAGACTGTTATTTTATTGCAATTAAATCGCCGATCAAGGATTAAATAAAATTTGAGACCATCCAAATCTTCGTGTTACTTACTTATATGGGTGACATAATAATAACCATGGTTAGGATAAAATCCCCACTTCTTTCTTAAGCTTTATGTCTCAATTTTAGTTCTAAAATTACTACTTTAGGTACGTCAGAATTCGATTATGTTCCCGAAGAATCGAGAAAGAAAAAAAAGAGAAAAGGGATCATTCCTTGCTACTGTGGCTAAGTCTTCAGACCAAGTATCCTCTTTTTCTCGTTCAACCTTTTGCCATAACCTCTTGCTCTCCGTGTCTTCCATCTCTTTGAATTGTTGATTGCTTTTTTAAGTATTCTATTTTATCTTGGCGGCTGTAAATGAGATATTTTCGCTTCTCCCAAACGAAATTCAAGCGCCCCACCATTTCTTATATTTCGAGGCAACAAAGAGTTGATTTTGTTTGCGTGATCCTTGGGCGTGAGAGTGGGCGTGGGTAGGTGGGGAAGTGGAAGCGAAGGCGGTTGAAATTCGATACCCCAAGGGAGAAATCGAACTGGGTCACGCGGCTTGCATTTCATTAGCAGGCAAGAGGCCAGGAGGGCAGTGGGGAAGCCGGAGTGTGTAACAGCATCGATAAATATTTCGATCGAATGTTTGCTGTTCTAGTAGTCTCACCTCATATAATAACTTGGGGAACATTGAATCAATACCCAAGTCCGTATAAAATCACATAAAACGGGTTAGATTCACAATTTTTTTTAATATCGTCAGGGTTGCGAAAGATCAATAAAATGATAACACCTGCCGAGTATGTGTTTTTATGTTTCCAGTTAGTAACAATTCTTGTTTGTTGTTTTTTTGCTGGACGAATGATAAAGTTCAATTGTTTTGAATATCAGTTCAAGTCCATCGTTGAATTTGTTAAAAAAAATATTTTGAACTCGCATCAAAGGAACTACTGATATACTCGTACTTGCAAAGATTAAACCTGTTAAATCAAATTTTCTGAGAATTTAATTTTTTTACGCCTTATTTGGAAATAACTCAAAAGAAAAGTACATTCCATTGGGACGAAGGATAGGATACAGAATTAATTGGCTGGTCAGATAAGGCTATATTCAATCTTCCCCAAATAATGCGTCTTATATTATGAACCTGCGTAGTTTACTACTAAAAAGTTCCTATTTTGATTCACTGTGAGTTCCTATTTTGATTTAATAGCAGGATGTCATTATACGTACTAAACACCTACGTCATCTGAGCTAAAGCTACCAACCAAAACTCTTCGGCAGGTCACTGTGACGAGGATTAGTGTTAACGATGTGTTTGTTTTTGAGATAGTAATTATTCCTACAGATACCACATATTAATCCCCTTTTGCTAACTTATTCTAGAGAAGAGAGTTTAAAAACTGAATTTTTACTGTGCATTTTCAGAGCCAACGTTCTTTCTTTTTCTCTCGTAAAGGAAAGGAAGGCCAACTAGGGTCAAGGTCAAAGTAAAAGCTAAGAAATTTCAGTTCCTTGTTTTTCTATAACTTAGAGGTATCAGAAATAATTAATAGCAATATATAAAAGGTATATTTATTGAGCATGGATGAAGTTCCTGTGTAGTTGAATTTTGCTCATTTCATGGCTAAGTTTCCCCTCAAGAAAGTGGGTTAACGTAGCTGGTGTCAAGTTTAAGGTGGTTTTAGTGATTGTGAGTAAAGGGGTATAGTCACCGAGAAAAGTCCCACTCAGAACGACTGGTGAATTGACCGAAGAGAAAAATATACCCGATACCAAATTTTTTGTTGGCTCTTCCCGAAGTATTGAAAAAAACTACCTTCTGAACTCAAAGCGAGAATAAAATGACTCAAAGCAGAGCGAGCAATGGTGACGGGTGGGGAGCTTGAGCGCTGGCTCGGAGTGCGATCTCGGTGAAAATGCGAATAGGTTTTCTTTTGTCGTTGAAATCCTACCGCTTTCAAGACAAAATCAAGGGTAAGAAAGAGAACGGATTGCCGATACGCTTCAACATTTTCATTTTAGCAATTTTGGATTTATCAATTTACAAACGGGACATTCTCAGTCCAATGGTAAAAATAAGATTAGGTTCAGTTTGCCATTCTGCATCGTTTTTCTGTTGCAGGCTCAGTGGTTATTTTCGTGAAATTTTTTATTCAGTTACCATCAATTCCATTTCGCCCTCTTCTCCGATCACCGTTAATGTACATAGATGTTTAACTCCCCATCCAAACAGATGTCTCCCTGCCATCAACGTATCCCGTTCCAACCATATATGCTGAGCTTGACGAAAAGGATGAAATCGAATCTGTGAGAAACGACCTAGAATGACGATCATTAGATCAAAAAGGGTTTATTATTTATTTAAAAAAATATTTCCACGATGGCTGGGAAGGTTCGTGCAGTAAATTTATATACTGGGATGGTAGTTTCATTTTTAGTATGGGCTTGATAACTCGTCTCTCGTAAAACTCTTGAACTGCCTGAAGTATCTAAAAATAAAATACCAGCCTTGGATTTGGAATCTTTGCACCATTTTGATAGATTACCACTCTTTTATAATCCATCAAATCTTTAGGAGGAATGTTCAAGTTGCCAAGTTTAGAGGTTTACTCAAAGAAAGTGGCGGTGGCAGAGCTGTTTGAATGTTTTCGAAGCAGATTTAAAAAGCAAATGTACAAATATAAGTTTGAGGTCAAATAAGAGATGTTTAACATCCACGAATAATATTGAAACTCCCGAATATTTACTTAAAAAATCATAGCCATTAGATATTTTTTTTGTTATTCGGCAATATTTATCATCTGTCAGAAGTGGGATACAAGATGATTTGTATTTGGTGTCTCAAATTCTGATGGATCTGTAGCATTCTGTATAGTCCATAGCATAGAAAAGGCGTATATAATCTTAAATTGTTTTGCCCACCACACTCTAAGAATTCAGTTTAACGAGTCCAACGAGTGTGGTATTGGAAAATTTATGAATCTACAATCCTGCTAGATGATCTCGGGTGTCTCAAGGTTAATACTAATGAAACCATAATAAAAAATATCAACTATAAATATCAATTATTTACGAAATTTAAAATGTAATACAAGCAAAATTTGTTAGCCAGAACATTTAATGAATTCCTTTTTATTTATCCTTGCATTGCGGATGAAATATTCAATTCTTCATCCGCTTAATTCGTTGTAAAAATCGAATCTCTTCATATTTGTGAATATTAAATCTGAGATGATTATTCTTGAAAATGGTTATCCGTTGACTATTCGCTCAATTAATCTATTAATTATTATTATTTAATATAAATCAGATGCTCTTTTTATTTGGAAACAGTAATTAGTTTTTAATTTGGCCGGAACTAAATCTCTTTAACCGGGAATTTCATTTTACGCTGCATTTATAAAAAAATACACCAATGTATTTGCAGAAGTTAAATATAATAGTGTCGGATGTCAGGTTGTGCGTTTTGTTAGCAGAGGCTAGTAACCTCTATTGATGTACAATTGTATTGCCTGCATCCATCCAAAACTACTCTAATCGGTAGAGTATCAATTATCAATCTATGTAATTAGAAAAATACTCATTATTTTGGCCAATATATATACTAAAAAATTATATGTAGATATATTAGGATAATAACAAATGCCAATTGATCGGTGTACTATCTTTTTGATGTTAGAGAAGAATAATTCACTACACAATATATTTATTAAATTTATAAGGTACGCAAAAAAACTTTAATTTTATCAGCCCGAGGGTTTGTGATAAAACGGTTATTTTAGATTCATCAAGCTCAGTGAAGGAGCTCCTATCATTGGCAAATGTAAAATAAAAGTTTAAAATATGTACGTACATTTTTGAGTCAAGGATTTCTCTTGTAGTTAGTTACTTCAAAGTAAATTTGGTGTCTAAATTACATATTTTTCATCTTACTCGTAAGCAAAGATTCACATAAGAGATTTTTAAATTTACTATAGTTTTTACAATAGTTTTGTACGTATATAGATATTTTGGATACGAGAGAAAATATACTATTGAGCCTTTGGTATAGATAATAACAGTAAGCGATATGCTGAAATTTTATTCAATTTTTGCAAAAATGATTGTAAAAGTTCAAAAATATCAATGGAAAAATATTTGCATACTATGGAGAATCATTTCTATTAACACATTTCACTGTGAATGATGCTAGTTGAAATAATAAGTATGTGCACATTTTAACTAATCCTTTATAATTTGCCTTGCTTTTCCTGTGATGTAATTGACATGTTCTTTTTGGCTTTACGAAGAACATGAGGATCGAGATGGTACAGTCGCTAAAGTACTGGGTTTCCCCCCTGAAGGTTCGGGTTCGAATCTCGGTGATGACTGGTTTTTGTTTCGGTGGCATCCAGGTTCCAACTTGTGGTGCTATCTGCAGAGTGTTTTAGTGAGCACGCCATCCGTCGGCTGAGACGTTAAATTTTGGACGACTTGGAAATTTTTGTTAAGACTAGGCTGATGCCGACGCTCTATTCCTCTCCATTCTTTCTATTCTTTCTCCATTCCCTAAAAACATTCTAACCCTACCAATTACCCTCCTATCCGTTCTGGCGCAATTTACCTTTTCTGTTGGTAGCCTCCCTTAATATGTATTATTACAATGAAGAATCACTATGACTATTACGATTGTTAGAGTATCACACCGTTCACCCTCTTCCTTCACTGAGAATTTTAGCCAAAATTTGCAGGGGGGGAAATAAAATAAAAAAGAGCATGTGCACGGTTGACATCTTTATTGCCTAATAAAAGGTAAGATTCATGGGCATTGCTACTGAACACGTCTAAAGAGGTATAAACGATTAAAGCATTTAATGATTACAGACATGGTGAATCGATGTTAAATAATGATGACAAAAATAGAGGCTATTCTCGATAGAGGCTTTGTCGATCTAAGTGCTTGCATGTAGTCAAAGGAATCTGATTCCTTTAAATACTCTAGTAGAGAGACGTTAATGGAGTGAAAGTGCTTGTTATGGTCACTCGGGACAGGAAGTCTTTGAAATTATCTCTTTGCGAATCAAGTATTAATTAGCACTACGGATTTCTCTGTCACTGGTTTACTCGCGTCAAATCCGCTTGGATATAGCTGAATTTTTTATTTAAAAGGATTATTCTGACCTCCTTAAATCGTTTTCCTCCTTTTATTATCCAAAATTTACACACCACTTGTAGGAGGAGGTAAATGTTTGCTGCAAGAGATTTGATGGCTTCAGAGAAGAGTTCAGGGACACTCTTAAAGCTGAGGGGTTGGTGTGGAGAGAGTAAATGATACTACGACAGATTGGCAGAGGAATTATTGTCGGTCGATAGTCATTCTGTTTGTCCTTTGTTATTTACTATAGTGGTTGATATAGGCCATTATCTATCATTGGTCGTTTTCTCTTTAACGAAAATAATAGAGTTCCAGTTGATGGATGTGAAATAAATAAAAGAGACAATTTTGGGAAAAGATATGAAAGTTTATTAACCCACGTTTTTCCACGAAGTTCCAATTCAAAAATAGGTGGCGCTGATACAAAAAAGTAACGGAAACCTTACAAAAGGATGGATTCAATTCAGAGGAAGAGGTTACCACTGTGAATTTTGATGCTACAGACCACATAATACTATCTGATGAAGAAAATACAGGGTCGCACCCAAAAGTGGCAAAACTGATTTTCTCTGGCGCGAACGGAGCGGTGGAGGGGGGTCTGCCCTGCAGGGTAAGGTGGAGGGGGCTCTTAGCAACAGACCGACACCAATCTCAGTCGCCTGCGGGCTGTCGTTGAGTGAGGACACAGTTTTTAGTGAAACAAGGTTTTTGTCCGCGTCGAAAAACAAAATGAATCTGAATTTAGAGCAACGTTATTCCGTGAAGTTTTGTGCGAAACTCGGGAAGACGGCAACTGAGACTCTCGATATGATCAAGCAGGCTTATGGGGACACTGCCTTAAGCCGTTCCACAGTGGCACGACGGCAAGAACCGACACGAATGTGGATAGAGTGAGGACACTGCTGAACACAGACCGACGCTTCACCAGTGAAGAAATTGCAGACCAGTTGGGTATGTCTGCATCTAAGGTCCAACGCATTATTTCACAGGATTTGGCCATGCGCAAGGTGTGCGCCAAGTTGGTGCCGAAAATTCTGAGTGTCGACCAACAGGCAACGCGTGTCACGGCGGGTGCGGCACGTTGCCACACCCGCCCTATTCTCCCGATCTGGCACCATCGGTTCTTCTTCTTCCCCCTGATGAAAAGACAGCTCAAGGGACTCGTTTTGACTCGATAAAGGCCGTTCAAGAGGCTTCGACGAGGGTCATCAACGGCATCCCCATAGAAAATTTCCAGCGGGCGTACGGGGAATGGGAGCAACGTAAACTAAACTTGAAGATTATTGAGTCGATGTAAGTATATCGTCAATAAAATTCTTTTAAAAAAATCAGTCCTACCAGTTTTGGATGCGAACCTGTATAAAATATTTATATATTTGTATTTGGAAATAAATTTAAAAGCTTGCTCACTTGCTGTGTGTATTTAAGGGAACAAAGGCCTGAAATAAATAAATTGTGTGTTTATAATTCAATTATAATTCAATACATACAGCAAATGACCAAGTTTTTTAGATATGTTGTTTTTCCTGTAGTATAGGCTATAAGCATGCGACTTCATTTGTGCGGGTTGCCTCTGTTTCAGGATGTGTGTCATAAAGTGAACATATTCTATACATATTAGGAATTAAATCCCGTCACGAGCAATTGGAGAATAAAAGCTTAGCCAAATGGAATATCTTCTATTATTCATCATATATACGGAAAATTACGAAAATACGACAGCTAGGTAGCTAACTGGATAGTTATGTCACTAACTGTGAAAAGGGAGAGCAGGTGGATGCTCTTCAAAGTTGATGAGAGTTGAGATTTGGACATTCGTCTCAGTTTTCATTTTTAGTAAAATATAGGGCCAATGTGGTTTATTTGATGCACGGGAAAAATGCCTCAGTTTATGAGGGGGAGTTGGCCACCGTTGACTACGACACCAATCAGTATTTATAGCCAAGGAGAGAAAGATGTATACTTCTCGTAGTTTTAGAGAGAGGTATTTAGCATTGTGCATATAACTTCATGAAAAACAATAATACAAGACTGATGAGTGTACAATGACATCAGAAATAAATCACGAAAAATAAATCACTATTAATTCTGGAGCAAGAGCTAAAACAAATACCAGCAATCATTTGGCACAAGATATTAGGCCACTAAAATATCAGAAAACTGAAAAGTATTACGCTTTCTAGTGAAAATAAAAAATGAAAATCTGAGGAAAACGTACATAGATGCAAATTATGAAACATAAAGAAAATAAGGGTTTTTCTAAGCAGATATGCGTAACCCTCAAAGAGAGGGTTACGCATATCCTTACAAGAACCAAAATGACTTCGAGCTGTAAGTAAAGGACTAGAAAGACAATTAAGAAGGTTCTCATGATGAACTGAAAAGAAATCTATTCAAAACCAGGAGATACAAGGACTAGTGGGTGGCCAGCGACATGTAAAGTGCATTCATGGAGGAGCATACGTTAAGGATATCAGATTATACTTTTATCACTCATTGATACATATTGGCAAGGGTTGTTATTTATGAGAGTTATTACAATTGGTCTCAAGATTTGGCGGAGAAATTATAAAATAATTAACTAACCTTAGGGAAAAGCAGAAGCGTGCCATTCACAAATAGACATTTAAGAAGGAGCAACGATGGATACCGGTAAGCTTAATGTTCCCACTGCTACAGGTTGCAGTCAAACGTGACTTAAAGAGTGCAGAAGATTGAGAGGTGACCGAGAAAAAATATGGAGACCATGAAATATGAATTCAAAGGATCAAGCATATTAAAATAAATGGAAAGAGTAGTGGAAGTATATAAATAAATGGAAAATGAGCCTCGAGAATAATGCGTGTTTATTGATAAAGGAATTGAAAGAAAGAGAGGAAGAAGCTCAAAACAACATGATTATCATTATCTTCAGAAAACAACATGAAACGATCGTAAAGCGAAGCCCTCAGAGAAAAACCCCAAGAGAAAACCGAATTCCAGTCCTATATATAAACTTTTATTTTACGAATTACATCCAAAGCCTAAAAAAGTCACTTGTTGTTCAGAATGCTTAAATCAAATTCCTGATCGATGAAAAGAAAAAAATGTTGAGCAGGTCTCCATTTCGGTAGAAATAGGACTTAGAAAAGATTAGTTGCATAATTTATTGTTCTAAAGAGTCACCTTTAAAAATAGAAATGTGTATTTACTAAATTAAATTGCTCGTTAACATAATTATTTTATCAAGAATACTTGAAATAGTAGGATGTAGTCAAGGAAAAAAGCAGGACAAATGTTGCCGTATAATAAATGATTCTGTTGCGAAAAAATGAAAACCTCGCATTTGCGAATATGAATAATAAATGAATGGTAAGAGGAATATTAGAATGATAAAAGTAATCCTTTGTCGAATGGATTTATGCAGCCTGGGTTAGAATAATTCACGATGCGCTATCCAAAGGACGCGGATTAATGGATTTCAAAATTTTGTTGTCTGAGAATACTTTTCTAATTTTGTACTTAATACTTTTCCGTAATTTTTGCGAAGAATTGCCGTGAAATTCCCTAATAATTGAAAGTGCATACTAATAGTATGAATTTAGATGTTATAATAAATATGGAACACCTTATTTTCTAATATAATATCTGTAGGTTCCCAATTTCTTTTTTAATGATCAGCAGTTTTAAAATAAATTTGCTATAGTTTTTTAACCCAATTAGTCGATAGAGGCTGCTAGATTCATCCTATTAGCACTAGTCGCTTACATTCCAGCTTTTTTTGCACTTTCGTGCGCAAGGGATAAAACGTATAAATCGAAATTTAACTATTCTGCTCTTGATTAAATTGGCGTGGAACCGAGTCTAGACACCTCCATTTTCTACCCGATCCTTGAAAATTCACTGCACAGCATGCCGAGGTGGAACTCGACGACACACGGCGCTGGATATCGGAAGCAGACACGAGTGTAACATGGTCTCTGAAGCTAAAATGCATTGTGACGGGAATGGGAACGAAGTGTGAAATAGGTAGCGGGTAGAATTGAAAAGAAGCCGGAGAAACTTAAATGTGCGACAGTGAGGAATTGATAGAATGGAAAGAAAAATTTTGTGTGTAGGCTTCTATTTTTGAAGAAAACTGTAATACAGGGTGCGTTCCAAAAGTTATGCTTTTATTTTTTATAAAGAAATTTATTGAACAGATTTGCACAAACATTTAAAATTATTCAAAGTACTGTTCCTGGGCCTCGGCATTTTTTCCAGTGAATCTACCGTGACCGGTACGTGCCTTTGAAGGTGTCTTCGGGTACTTCTCGCAACGTCTTCGTCACGGCTGATTGAATACCTTCTATTGACGAAAAATGGGTTCATTTCAGGGCTGCCTTAATCCGAGGGAACAAAAAGAAGCCTTCTGGGGCGACGTCAGGACTGTAGTGGGTGGAGCAGCGTCGGCACCTGGTGTTTGACAAGGAACTCGCGGACTCGTAGTTTGTTGTGGCAAGGCACGTTGTCGTGATGGAGTTTCCAGGTAGTGGAGATGTCTTTAATCGTCCTGAAGAGTCTTTCAAACACATCCAGTTAGTACGCAGCGGTAACTGTCGGTCCGTGGGGAGTCAAACTACTAATAGATCACTCCTTTAGTGTCGAAAAAGACAATGATCCTTGTTTTCACTTTTGATTTGCCCATTCTTGTCTCTTTGGGATTGGAAAACTGACCGGTGGGCCACTAGGAGCTTTGACGTTTTGTTTCTGGATCGTATTAAAAAACCCAGGTTTCATCACCAGTGATGATTTTGTCCAAATAATTAGGTTCATTTTCAATGGGCTGCAAAAATTCACTTGAAATTTCCGCTCGGTTGGTCCTTCGTGACACCGCGCGCAGAGATTAACAATAACTGACGTGTTGTTGCTTCCAAAACTTGAAAAGCATTCATACTGGTTTCGTGGCAATGGCTAGCGTTTCTCCCATCTCCTTCAAATAGTTTCATCCTACTCCAACCAGTAGGAGCGGCGCGGGAAGTTTAATTGCATTACTTTTGTAAGGAACCCTGTATCTCTTGATTAATACCAGATTATTACCAGAGACGTCAGGATGTAAACTTGTTATTAAGATTAACTGCAACCGTAGAAAAACATTGCAAAAATAGAAAATATTTATTGGAAATAAAACAAAAGTTTGTATTCCAGGATTCGTATGATGACATTTAATCTTGATTAGCCGTATTTGCCTAAGATTTGTCGCGAACATGAGAGTAGAACTATTTCTTCCATGCTCGGAAGCTCTCTAATTTTTAAAACATAGCCAAAAGTGCTCATTGATCTTTGTTTTTCATGTTAGTCTAGTTGATCTTTCCGTTGTCTTTGGTGTGTAGTTAACTTCTTATCTAGACTAGGCTGCTGACTATGGTTGATGTGAAATGACTTTTTTGGATTGAATGGTGTCAATCAAACAAACACTATATTTAATGCGTTTTATGATACATGCATCGCTAATAAATCTAGCATTCCTTCAAGCTAATTAAAATTTTTAATGTCGTGTCATTACCCAGCCCACTTTTTCTTTTTTTATAAATCTTTTTTCCTGCACTCCTCGGAAAATTATAAATTGAAATTAATTATCATGGCTGTATCTATATAGAAATGGAACTAATAAGACTGAGACCCTTTATTACAACGAATAAACAACTAGGGAGCTTGTCATGATTGCTTGTACAGAATATGATATCGGAAAATCTAAAATGAATCAAATAAAATCTCCTTAAAATCCCTTCTCTAAATCATAGGACCTGTTTTATATAAGCATACTCGTAACGTTGTTATTGAGTTTAATACTGTTTAGAAGGCTAAAAAATTGAAACTTCTATTTTTAATCCATTGACGAAAGTTTTAAAAGTAAAGTTTTTTATACTTCCAGTAGCTGAAAGTGACCATGCCACTTTGGTAATGAATATTTCGCGCAATTAGTGATAGGAGGGGACTTTAGTAGAATTAGGATTCTCAGAGAATGAAAGATAAGTGAAGAGAGAAACTTAGCGTAATTCACCTACTCTTTACGAAAGGAGCTATTGGATCCTCAGTTTGAACGCCCCATCCGACGGACAGCGTACTTCCATGTTAAGTGATCTCCCAATGGCACCCCAAGCAGGGATTGGGATTCCACTGAAAAATTCCGCCACCGTTGGAATTCGAACCTGGGCACTCTGAGCAGGAAATCCAATACCGCGCTACCAACAATAGCCGCGATACCAACTCCATCCCTAGGAACAGAAAACTTATTGCTAGACATTTTAAGGGCTTGTGAAATATTGGGACTTTTTAAATCATGAGTGTAGGCAAATATCGATGTGGAAAGGGTTTACTCGTATTTCTCTTTGGATTTCCACAATAACGTCCGGATCTTCGCAAGAGCCACTCCTATACGAGACCCAATTCAATGAAAAACCACTTATATTTTTCCGGTCGTCCTGCTCGATATGCTAGTTACGAGTTGCTACTTCCAACCACGAATCGTTGGGCCTATCGACCTAATCTCCTTCCCCGCTTCCCTCACTCTCCGCCCGGTTTGCAAGGGCCTTAGCGTAGATACTTAAGGAGGATGGCCTGAAAATCTAAGTCGGAAAACAAGAGATAAGGGAGGTGGTTGCTGGTACGAGGAGAAGAGGGAGTGCTTAAGTGGAGTGAGTGGGGTGAGGGAAATGCGATGGAATCCGGTGAGAGCGGGTGGATAGCCCGTGTATTGATAAAAGTTTCATCGTGATTCGGAAACGTGAGGGGGGTTGTTCGGTGGATGGGTGGTGAGGCCTAGGGCTAATCCTATCTCCTCTCTCCTCCTCCCTCACCTTTTTCCTGCATCCCTGTGCGTCGCCGCTGCTCCTCTCGATTGCCCTCGCCCCCTTTCTACCTCCTGCCGCCCCTCGCCCTTTCTACAACCCACTAGCCTCTCTTTTCCATCCCGCTTCCCCAGTGATATATTTCTCCTGTAGGGAGACGGACGCGCATTTTTCCATCAAATCACTCGCGTGACTCGTTTCCGATAAAGAAGATAGAGTGCCTGAAAAATTAACGCCGGCGCCTACTTTATTGCTTAGGGATTTGGGGGAGGAAATTGTTTTTCCGCCTTTGTTGCATACGCAAAATTCGTCATCTCATGCTAGAAGGCGTTGATCTGGTGATGTGAGAATATTTCAAGCGGGAGGAAGAATACTTAGTGATACAGTGAAAGGTTATACAGTGACAAGTTCTTCAGTACATGCATAATTTTGCTCATGTTACCCAATAGTGAGTATTGTGCAATGATGTACTAGTGCATAGGAATGATCTGGATGTTGATTCACTGGACTCAAATTAGGAGCTTAAATTCATTAAAAAATAAATTAAACTCATTAAAAAAATATTTCTGGATGCTAAATTGTTTACAATACTAAACCTTATTTTGATACTGGATTAAATACAGTTTTAATGCTTAAATTAGTGTTCATTACAGAGATAATAAAGTTGAAATGGTATTTTATGTAGTGTAATACATTAGTTTCTTGAACATTCTGTGGTATTTAATGAATTAAAAAAAGCCGGTATTAACATTTAATTTGGATTTGTAATTAGTCTAATTACATTTTTGGGAGCGTAACATTGAAAATTTGATAAAAAATTATTCTGCTATTTAGGAAGAAAATTCTTAATATGATAGGATTCCCTTATATCAAGATAAAATTGAGCTGAATTCATCGTTAATTGATAAACACAATAAATACTACATCGTTTCCAACTCAATAAAAGTTACCATTATTTACAAACGGGAAGATAAAACGGCAGTGATAAAACCAGAACGGGAGATGGTTAAATGAATAGTTATTAAAAATAATGAACTTACACGCGCACGCTGAGACTTCAATTAAAGCACGCAACGTGTCACTTTGAACCATAAAGGAATATTCTCATAATGGTCATATCGGATAATTAAAAGTTGATAGAAGTTCTTTGAATTTTCAATAACTTGGAAGCTTTTTTTTAAATTTATACATGTTTCCCTTAGCCTGAAAAATTTGGTTCTCAGCCTCGCACCCAAGCATCCTTTTCTACGGTTAATGAATTTAAAGGTGAGAAACTTAGGGAAGCACGGGGAAAGAGGTTGAGGAAGCCATTTTCCACTCCGTCGCTTTTCGCGTCTCAAGGAATGAGGAGAGCCGGCTTTTTTTCTTCTTTCTCTCTCCCGAAGAGGGCTCCTCTTTCTAAAAGAAAAGAAGGGTCCTATCAACCTTTGACGCTCCCTCCTTTTACATGTAAAAGACGCCATTTTTCGCCATGGTCGTTTTTTAACATTGGCTCATAAAAAATTGGCAAAGTGAGCGACGGGCATTCCATGGGAGGTTGTGTTCGCGGATTGGGAGAGCGAGCATTTGAAGGCGAGGGGGATTGGAAAACAGAGGAGTTTGGAACAAGCGCTAGAAGCAAATGAAACAACCAAGTTATAAAAAAATAGAAGGAAATAAATAAGGGGAAGGAGAGTCTTTTTTTATTCATCGACTAATCCAATTTCTTGCCGTCAAGGGAGCTTCGCTCTAAGTGAGTTGTACGTGAAACGAGTTTACTGCAATCGGATACGGTCTTGCTTGAGGAATTGAACTGAAGTTTTTCAAGCGAATTATTTTTTATCACCATTCCCTCTGGTCCAATTTTGAGTTGTTACGGTAGGGCGTATTTTGAGGCTTGCAGTAATCCGTTAGAATTCCATTTAGGGAAGTCGCATAATATGGTTAATAGTGTATAAATCCAATTCAAATTCGCCTCCCACCTATCATCTTTTATATTTTATGTAATAACAAAAATTGGGCTCAATGTAAATAGAGTAGTTTATAATCATCATTGTCGAAGATAGTTTCACGATTAGAAGTAAAATTTTTACTGTATCTAAAAACTATTGCTAGCTGTCGGGGATGCATTAAGAACTTATCTCTACCTAATATAATTACTTCCTCATATCCTCTATGCGTCCGCTACACCCAAAGAGTTCATTATAGCCTCCCTTATTTTATCCTCTCAAATGTTTTCTGTTCCACAGTTTTATCTATCGCCTCGTTACCTTTCAAAATCTCCTGTATTTCTTAGAATCTTCATAATAACTTCTATTCCCCTCCAGATGCACGTATATAAAAGTTTGTCATTTTGTCTTCTTCCATTTTCAACGGATTTTTAATATACTTCTCCATGACCTCTTCTCAGAAGCTTCCAATGTATCCCAACTCTCTTTCTTAAAAAAAAATGATTTTGAAAACAAACGGTACTCTCCATTCCAATGTCTTCTTGACATCGCTCTTATATTTGCTACCTTTTTATCTACAGTAACTGTTTTTATGCGTCATTTATAAAAGTCTTCCCCATCATCTCTTTCACTTTTGCTAAACCTTTTTTTACTATTGCAATTTTGCTAAGATTTTTACTAATACTCACAATTTCATTCAAAATGCCAATGACACGAATGCATTCATATCACATAAATTATTTTGCTTAATAATATATTCAACGTACTATATCTTACATTATTCTTCTTAAATATCCTATGTCCCTCATCATTACGATTAAATTTCTCCATCCCTATCGCACATTCTGTAATAAGCTTAACAACGTAATACAGCAAGTTTACTGGTTGAATAAGTACATTTTTATGCTCCTTATATATTACTATAAAAATTATTTGCATGTTATTTTTTTCGGGATTATTTATAAATTACCGGCCTGCCGGAAGAATATTTTGAATTTTTCTCAAATTCGCCTAATTAACAACTTAGGATGATCTAGTGTAATAGGGTTAGTTACACACGGGATTGTGTTTTTCCATGGAGCTTACCATCATTTTCCTTTCCAAACATCATCTTTACCTCTTTCCTGAGTATTTTATCATTAATTAATTTTTAATTAGACATTTAATCGAGGGATAAGGTTCATTTTTTCCTAAAATAGGCCAATTGAAAAGAATTTAAATGAAGTTCATGAAAATTTAAGTTGAACGATAATGTTGCCGCTGATGCTGGAAACAATTTGTTTTGATCCTTGGAACCTATATAGAGTTGTTCTTAATTCTAATAAATTACCAGTGCCTCATCTATTAATTGATTCGGTCAAACCGAGTCAATTTATAATCATCTATATACGATCGTATACATACCACCAATATTCATCTAAGTTATGATTTCATTATGGTAATGAATCATCAATACCTTTTTAATATAAAATATATATATACTTTATCATGTATAAGAAATTTTGACAAATCTATTTAGTTATTTTAAATAGTAGTTGAAATATAAAAATTAGTTTTTTTCTATGTTTATAACTTTATTTTATAAATCAAATTTTATATTTCCCTTGTTTAATTCAAGTATTTCTTTTTTAATGAAAGATATGGTGCTTGTCCAGCGTATGAGTTGAGTGAACTCTTCTCGGGTCTTCCACCGGGTTAATGTCTCCAGGCAGCTATGGAGACATTAACCCGGTGGAAGACCCGAGAAGAATTCACCCAATTTCTTTTTTACTTTGCGTTACGTAGTTTAAATGCTCTGTTCGAATTTAAATGATGACACTTTGGTGCTTACCAAATTTCGATTTTCCATCTTTATTTTTGGGCAAATGAAACCTGCTTTCATTAAAGGCTCCTTTGACCTTTGATGTTAGGGACTGTAGGATGGCCCTTATCGACTATTATGTCCTACGCATCGCGTGAATTCCACTTATTTTTATTGACACTATTACCTTCTACAGTTTCCCGGCACTCTAACGTGCCGTAAGCCTGTTAAATCAGCGTATTCCATCCCCTTTCCCACTTACTTCACATTCCTCATTGTATTAATACATTTAACACCCCTTTACCTCTCAGTATTTCTTCCACCCATTTTTCCTGGTTTCTTCGAACTTCCTCTCTGGTAAGCTTCCTTTCTTTTCCCACTATGATCAAAATTTCGTCGTTAGCCTTCCTTTCTGTTCAACTTACTTTCCAAGTCCATTGTTGTCAATAATTCTTTCTCCGACTCTATTCTTCTCCTAATACTCCTAATATAAAGTGAATGTGCCTTCAATTCGCTGCCAAATTATGTAAATTCCTGACCTTGATCGATTATTCATATTTCCACATATGTACCCAATTTTATTTCTTCCTTCAGGTCTTCTCAGCTACCCTTAAAATTTCTTCGACATATTGTTGAAGATCACTGGTTATAATAGATAACCCTGTTTACCCTACGTATCACTGCCCATACCGATTCTCCCCTCTGCTACTTGTGTTATTGAATTCACCATATATGAATTTCTTGCATGTGTGCATGTGTGTATGTGTATATACATAGATATGAACATATATATGTGTGTGTATACATATATATATATATATATATATATATATATATATATATATATATACATGGGTGGTCTAAATAATTTCCCACCTCCCAAAATTTAAAAAAGGCTTGTATCTTTGTTAGGTTGGAAACTTTTGAAGACGTCTGAATAGTTTCCGACTCCAAAAAATTTCAGAAAAAATATCTTTTATCTTTGTTAGGTCGGAAACTTTTCAGACCACCCCTGTATATGTATGATCACTCTTTTATTGTAGATAAAAAAGATATGCTATCGTTTCTTCTGAGGAAGACGGAGCAAACGTCCGACCAAATTATTAAGAAATAACGTGTGAGTGTTCTCTTTATTTGCACTTATATTGTTTGTTGCTGTGAAGTTTTAGTATACTGTATACATAAATATATATATATATATATATATATACATATATTTTTTTATATGACACTTTTTGAAAGTCTCACTGACGTGAATAATAATGTAAATGGAATCACCACTAGCAGACAAAGACAATATGTAAACACACATTCCAACACGGAAAACCCGCTATATGGCGAACAAATATTCATTCACTTGGAAATAGATATAGGGAAAAGGAGATAGGAACACATAAAAGACGAAAACAGGAGAGTTGGGGAAGGCGGAATCGTGTAGATTACAAGTGCAAAAATATTTCCTTGACCGGGACTTGAACACCGGATCTTTCGATTCACAGGGCCGATGCTCTAACTACTTGAGCTATCGAATGAATTACTGAATTAAAATCTACCGAATTCTACGGGAGGTTTATGCCATCAAGTGCCCCGATTCTTTGGCCAGGAGATGGCGGTACGGAGCTCCTGTTTTATCCACCAAAGGAGAAATGGACAAGGACAAGAGGAAAGAAGAGTAGGAAAGCAACCATACAACGTCATAAAGGATAGGAACCATGAGCTTCTTGGCACGCATTGCCAGAAGAAGGAGATGAGCCGCATTGGCCAAATACATATGCATGTATAAATATATACGCATTTGTGTGCATGAATTCGTCTTTGTATGCGCATATTTAATCTGGTCATCATGTTATCACTCCATTACGTGGGAAATACCCATTCATTGTCATTAGACTGGTAGCTTTGAAATTGAATTCACTGCCTTATTTTTAAATCCTTAATGAATGAGCATTTTGGTAAATAAATTCGCTTTTGAATGTAATTTTACTTGCATTTATTTATTTGTGAGACGCTTAAATTTAATATATTAACCGGAGCCTCCAAATGCATGCTGACAAAAAATTCTGAATCCCTTGCTCAAAGATATGCATGAGAAAATTCGAAAGAAAGGTATATTTTGGAAATGCTTTATAAGGCCGTAAAGCATTCATGAAATACAATTCCAAATGCTGAAAGCAATAGTGAAATATTTTGTTACGGTGGCATATATTACCTCCCATCAATCGCCAGTTGAAATAAAAGAAGACTCAGAATCGCCTATTTCCAATAAAATATGCTCATATTTACCTCGTAGTTCTTTTCTCATTTGGAATCAATAAGAGTCAAAGAAGGGTAAGGGGAGGGCTGGAGACCGAACAGTAGAATAATATAAGGAAAAATCTTGCAATTCCTTCTTTCTCCATGCCGATGGGACTTGAATATCACATCACACACAACCGGGACTCGTATTCCGCCGCTCAAGACAAGGCTTATGAAAATACGCCGCTGGAGGAAAAAAATAAGTGTTTGCAGTAGTGGTGTGTTGACGGCGGCGGTGTGTTGACGGCGGCGGTGTGTTTGTGAATGCGTGTGTGCCGGGAGGGAAGGAATTGGGAAGGCGTTTCGGGGAATTGGGGGGGAGGCAAGTGGGATGGGTGGAATTGGGAAGGTAGTAGAAGGCAAGAGAAGAGGCGGGAAGGAGAGAAGAAACAAATCTTAGTCGTTCCACGCTGCCCGCGCATAACTCTTCCAGCTGCCTTCTCTTCCTCCACTTCTCCCCCTCCTTTTCCACCCTCTCACGTCCCTCCCTCTATCCATCCATCCTTCTGATTCCCTTCTCCCGCAACCCTTTTCTTGGATTCCACCCGCCCCACCCATGCTTCCCAAACACGCACTCTGTCTGTCTCTCTCTCTCCCTCCTTCCCTCTCTCCCCCTCCTTACACTTCTCCTTATTCTCTTTCCACCCTCCATCCACCATGTCTCCCCTCCCTCGCAGTCGGGATTCCGATTCGTGTGTCCCATTTGATGGTGCGGGTGGGGAATGTTAGAGTGAGAGAGAGAGAGGGGACTAGCGGAGTCTGGAGGGTGGGAGAGACGAGGGATGGGGAAATAGCGGATTTCTTGGAGTGAGGGAAACGGCGGAAGGGTTCATGGGACTGGGGTGGTGGAGGAAGGAGTGTGTGGAGTGTGGGATTGAAGTGGGAGGAGGCGGGGGAGATGAGGAAGGGTAGGGTGCAGTGGCGCCACTCGATGCGGTGATAACGGGCGTGAAATCGGAGCGTAATTCTGTTGGAGACCTCAGAAAGTCAATTGCTTGTGCGCAAATGAGAGCGAACATGTTGGCCGAGGGTTTAAGAGCGAGGAGGGTGATGTGAAGAGGGAGATTGGGGGGAAGAAGGAAAATGGTGAATGAGGGAAATAGGTGAGGCATGAATGTGAGGTATGTGGAGAAGGAAATTGGTTAAATATGCAGCCAAGAATGGGAAGGGGAGAATATTAAGAGGGTTAAGGACAAAGGAGTATGCCGTTCGAGAGAACTAGAGGAAAGGATATAGTATTGAGGGAGATGCAGTGAGGGTATTATTAAGCGAGGGGTTGATAATTCTCAAATCTAAAGAAGAGAGGCTTCAAGCATCTCGGATCGAAATAATCTAACAGAATTAACGTGAATGGTAGTGTACTCGCCAGCTAACCCACTTGCCTAGTCTTCGTATCTCGTCGTCTGCATGGTTTATGTGCTAGTAACCTTTTTTAATTATACCCTTTTTGACTTCGGCCTTTTGAAAATCTCTGATATTTCATTGCTAACACTGGTTAAGAAAAGTAATAAAATGAGCGATTTTTAATATTATTTAAGAAGGTATTGAAAAAAATTTTATTAAATGCAATTTATATTTTTTTATTAATTCGATATTAGTTTCGTCGCATGACGCATTCTTCAGGTGTTATCGCAAAGGTATTGCGACACTAAAAAACTATATATATATATATTAGTATATATAGTATTAGTAAACAACCATGAAATGGATTTAGTGAAGTTTTTCATTCATCTCCGCGGTGCATAACTTTCTTAAAAGGAAACCTGAAAAACGAGTCCTCTTTTATTATTGATGTATTTAACATTAATAATTTTTCGGCCGAATAATTTATAGTTGATTTCGGCAATTAATTACATCTACGATGGGTAGAATAGCAACTGGCCGGAGGGCGGCGGTTCGATTCTCGTGGACGTATCAAAGTACCCTCATCTTCACTTAATCTGTGTGATTTTTATGCTACCTGCTCTTCCTGGAAACCATACCTGTAGACGGTACAAGGAAAGGAACCCCCCTACCCTGATATGTAAATTTGACACGCCTCTAAGATTAGTACTTGGTGATCTCTATCCTAGCTCATCAAAACCTACCTTCGGGATGATATCTGTTGTTTATTCAGTAGTTATACCACTACAGAGAGGTAAAACTGGTGTGTCAAGAGAAGCATGAGGCAATGAGTTAAAATGTGAATTCTTTTCATTTGGGTCACTTATTTATAAATTATTTAAGAAATGGTGAAATTGTGTTTCGAACTTGGTAGGTTGTCTAAATTATCACTGCTATAACAGAGTGGAGGTTGCAAATAGATACATCATTGTCGATGATTATCGACAATGTCCTTCATATTTTACCGACAGTACTAAAAAAATATATTTTCATTTGTAATATCTCATGCAGTAACTATGAGTGAATCATCAAAGAGATAGAAACGTAATTTCGGATTTAAACGTGGGGAGAAAAGAAAATGAAGTTGCGAATGAGCAGTTCGAGAATGTGATTATTTGGGAATAGTAGGTTGTCGGGTGGAGTAAGGTGGATTGTGGGTAAGCGAGGGAAGGAATGGAAGAGATAACTCTCAGGGAATGAGAAGTGCGCGTGAGTGGGGAGGAGTTTGGGGTTGGAGGGAGATGCATGGGGATAAATCCAGGAGATAGCGCGCTCTGGTAAGGAATGATGGGGGGAATTTGCAGGGGAGTAAGGAGTTTGCGCGGGGTGAGGGCTGTGTCATAGCTGGGCCAAAGTAGCATTGGGAGATGAAATTTTGGGGTAAGGGACCGAGGAGGGAGTAGAGGGAGTATAATGGAGTTAAAGTAGTGCGGTGTGGATGAGGCTGCAGAGGAGATGGTGGTTGGAGGGAGAAGGATGAAGGGTGAGGGAGGGGAAAGAAATCGAATGGGAGAAAGTGTGTGTGCGTGTGTTTGTGCGGGGCTGAAGGAAAAGTTTTTGGCGGATTGGCGGAACGGATAATGCAGGATAGTTGGAGGAAAGGGAAAGAGATTTTTATGTCAAAAAAAAGATGATATCAGAAGGGATGGGGATAAGGAAACTTCGTGGATAACTGAAGATGGAAGGGAAAGAAATACTCAAGGCGGGTGAAGAGACGAAGAAAAATTCAGGAAGTGGGAGATTCACGGGAGACAAACTCGACTAGTTATTTCGTGGATAGGTATGAGTTAAATCGTAAGACGCATAGTGTGAAAAGGGTTAGGAAAGTGGAGTGGATGGGGAAGTTTGAAATGAAGATCATCATAGAATGGATTTTAACGCAAAGACATGTATTGAAGACAAAAGTAAAGAGAAATTGTGAAAGTAGAAGGTAGTAAGTGTTCTTAAGAGAAGGATGATAATGATGATATCTGAAGCTTTGTGAAAGTGAAGGAAGGTATCTCTTCATTGCTAGAAATGATTAGTAGAAATTTTGAAATGAACAGAGAGATGGAGAGCGTGTGTTAGAGAGAATGTAAAGGTTCTGCAACCTAGGGAGCGGCAGAAAGGAGCACGAGGAAAATTAAGGGTAGGGGGTTAAGAACGAGCGTTAACGCAAAAAGGGAGGACTCTTGCTGGTAAATAGATTGTGCCTGGGGTAGTAGGAGAAAATACACTCTCAGGCTAACCTTAAAGTCGTTTATACAATTCTCGCTCAAGCCACTTACATCTCTTTGTGTGTTTCTTAATTGTGTAAAAATGGAATTATAAGGGTGTAATGACCTCAGAATACTCTAAAATGAAATTTCGTGAAGCAGAGTCGCGGACGCAAAAAGAAATAAGAATATGTTGATAGGACTGTTTATGGTGAGAGTACATGCGTCGAAGTAGAGTTGATGATAATAATTAGGTGAGAGCATGGAGATATACGAAATGGATTATCAAACAAGAGTTCGGGATGAAAATAGAAGAGGGAAAATTAAGGGAGAAAAGGCTCTTTCGTCTTAAACTCTGGTGAGGATTTAAGCAGAGGAGGAGACTGGAGGTGGAAGTGGGACAGAGAAAGTCACAGAAAGGCAATTTAGTCTCATAGAGGTCGATTGGAAGGTAAGTTGAGTGATAGTGGCAACAAATGATTATGCTCTTAGAAGGGAAAGTGAGGGGACTAACGTCAAAGGTATACAAGGGATGAATAGAGATCTATTTGGAAATTAAATAAAGATAATTAAATTGTCGATGAGTTACATGGTGAAGTACTGGGAGTCTATCTTGCTCTTGCTCTGTGCAGGGTGTGCATTACTGAAAGTATTATGGTCGTAATGAATTTTGTTTGTTTAACCAGTAGGGCTTTAATGTATTTCTTAGAGAAAAACCTGATTTAAAACATGACTTGTTTTGATACATTATCTTTTATCTAATCGAATGTTTAATTAGTTAAAATTTTATGGAAAGAATTGTAGTTTTTTATGGAATGGAGTGTGAACTTTTTTCTTCCGTGAAATGGAGTGATGTTATGACGGAAAATAAAATAATTAGATATTTAGATATTGAAGCAAAACGTCTCATCCAGCTTACACTTTTAAATCGCTCAACTTATATTATGAGCGATATCCTCGTACACTCAGTAAGTACAACCACTTTTCATTCAGAGTGAATCCTAATTTTTTTAGCAACAAATGTTTATGGTCACCCAGTTTGCATTCTTGTCACCTTTTTCTCGAATCTTCAATGACAAACTGGAAGCCATTTTTGATGGGCTCTCCAAAATCGCTTTCACCAGTACTTTTCTTAGTGAAAAACGCTTTCTGAGAAGGTTTTTTTTGACGTTAAGGAACAGAAAAACGTCACTTGGGGCTATATATCTAGACCATATGGAGGATAAGGAACACACTTCATATTGATTTTTGCGAGATATTCAGCTAGACAATTTGCAATGTGGAGCCGTGCTTTATCGTGGTGCAAAATACAGTCATATTTAAATGAAATGAAATTATTGAATTTATCATTCCATATACATTAAAAAATCGTTAAAAATATAGTTTCGATATTTTATGTATATTCCATAAAATTACGCCGGAGACAACAAATTTTACACAATCAGTTGCTTTGGAAGGTGACCTTTTCCGATGAATATGTCCTCGGAGAAATATTTCTACATTCCTATAGTGTACTTTATGGATTGGAGGGACAGAAGACTGATCCGCAACCTGTACATGCCTCAGACTGCTCAGGTGCGAGTGGGGAACGGAGAGTCCAGATGGGCAGTGTTAGGAAGAGGTGTAAGGCAGGGTTGTCCATTGTCACCGGTACTGTTCAACGTGTATGTAGAGAAAATGATTAAAGAGGCATGGAAAGAACTGGAGGTAGGAATGAAAGTCGGAGGGGAATTGGTAAAATCGGATTAGTTGCTCAGTCAGCCAAGGGGTTGCAAGCATTGCTGAGTGAATTGGAGGATCAGTGCGATAAATATGGGATGAGAATCGATATTAATAAAACAAAGGTTATGCGATTTTCCAGAAAGAAAAAGGCTAAGCTAAATATTAAAATAGGCGGGGAAAAAATAGAGCAGGTGGAACAGTTCACATATCTCGGAAGTGTTTTGGACCAATACGGTCAAAATGGTAGGGACGTAAGGAGAAGAATAACGCTAGGCAAGGAGGCTTTCTCAAGGAGGAGGGAGTTGATGACGGGGACGTTGAGTAGGGATGTTAAGGCAAGACTCGTAAAAACTCTGATATGGAGCGTAGCTATGTGCGGCGCGGAAACGTGGTCACTAAAGCAGGAGGATAGACGTAGATTGGAGGCTTTTGAAATGTGGGTGTGGAGAAGAATGGAGAAGGTGAAATGGACCGAAAGGAAAACAAATGAGGAAGTACTGGAGATGGTGGGTGAGGAGAGGGGTTTGTTGAGAGACAGCCTATGGAGGCAGGAAAAATGGACGAAAGGCGTATTGAGCGGTAGTGGAATGTTGAAGAAGGTAACAGAGGGGAGAATGCTGGGCAAGCGAGGAATGGGTAGGAACAGGATAGGAATGTTGGATGGGATGAAGAGAGGAAAGAAGTACACAGAAATGAAGAGGGACCTGATGTAGTTTAGGTTACTGGATTGGGTTTTGTTTGGAGTTACAAAATATTTATTTGATAGTTGTGTCCATCCAAAAACCTACCTTAACCGGTAGATTACCTAATAATAATAGTGTACTTTATTTACAGTTTTGTGTATTGGCTCGATACGCCGATACATAATTCTGTGACAATCATGAAATACTTTTATCCTTTCTTAGCTGAAGTTCGGTTTTTTTTGGCGTTTGCGGTGCTGGAGATTACCACACAGAATTTCTGCTGTTTGCTATCAGGTTTAAAATATCATGATATAGTCAATTGGAATATAGGTTCATATGAAGTATAAAATTTTGAAATTGACTTCTCATTTTCTTGTTATATCTACTTCAACTGCGAACGAACCTCCACCTGAAATTTCTAGCATTCGGATATGAGTAGTCTCATATCGTATCACACCCATACTCGTCTCTCGGGAATTTTTCCAGTTCCCAACGTGCAGTTAGCGATAATAAAATATTTTTTTTGAAGATTGTACTTTTCATATTACGGCAATCATCTCGCACGATGAGATTTTTACTTCAATAAAGGGAAAGCAGTGAGGTCCACTTCCCTTTGAAATTGAGTATCCATCCTCTTTTCATTTAAGCAGAAGGTGGATGATGGTTCAGATCTTCTAGCCGTGCCAAAAGGAAAGGACGTACTCTCTATAATCCTTCTATAGCTCTCGGCAAAATATTCAATGTGGCGTATTCCTCGTTTAGTGTTACCTATGTCGTTCCTGTAGCGAACTGAGCATGTTTCAACTTGCAACGGCTGCCCCAGACGGAACACTGGAGTGAAAGCTGGGAACTAGTAAGTACTTTTAATGTGCTTTCCATTAATTTCCGGTAAATAAAAGCAAAATTGACTCGGAATAAAACATAATTTGCTTTTTGGCCATCAAAACATTGTGCAATTTTGCTTAAACATAAAGTTTTGAAAATTAAAAAATTTTTGTGATGCCATCTAAAACTGAATTCACTGAAATTCTTTAAATAGTAAATTTATTAAATCGTTAAGAATTTTTAGTCTCGACATTTTGCAGCCAATAGGTAAAAGGCGAAAATACGTAATTTTGATTGCAAAATAGTGCTCAAGCTAAAATAAAAAATAGGGAAATTACCACGGCTATTTTACACAATAAAACGGTAGTTTGCAAATGAAATCTAATGTAGCGCGTGAAGATTAATGTAACCGTTGAATAACCTATCATTATCCATGGAAACACTTCATTTAAAAATAAAATTCTCAGACTGAGATAACTCTCTAATTCTTGAGGAAAACATTTACGAAATCGTGATAAAAAATTAAGGTGCTGTGTTGTGGGATGAACTAAAAATACTGTGCTTGGCTGTATATCGGTGAAGTTGATAATAAGACGTAAATTGTGAGCTAATTCTCTAATTTACTGTGGTGGAAATGCTTTCTCATCTAGTAGGCCTTCGCGATTAGATTTACTGAATAGAATTAACTAACCGTGCTCTACTTATCTCCATCTTTCCGAGGCGAAAAACCATGCGGCAGAGTCACGATTTCATAGCTCCTTTTCAATGAAGACGGGGACGTGTTCTTTAAAGACGGAATCTTCGTAGCCCACTGCGTGGCTTACGGCAAATTTGTCACGCGAAGCCATAAGACTGTAATGACTGGTATTTCGTTTTGAACCCCTAATTATCCTTTGGCGAGCTTTGCGCTAGAATTATTGAAAGTTCAATGAATTTTAATCGAAGATAAAACTGATAGGGCTGGTCGATTAATAAGTCTAAGTGATCGGATTCCAATGACATTAGCGGGAGTGCTTCAGTTATCCAATTGATTGACGCGGAAGGAATGGATTGAAAAGCATTATTTCCTCGTTGGAAATGCTGAAAACAAGTTGCACGGTTCATCTTTTTAATTTAATGTCGCCATCTATTCTTTGCAGGTAATTCTACGGCATTTATTATTTACTAGTACTTCAGAATTATATTAGTACTTCAAAATTAGATTATCTTTATTAGACTATCATTTATTTTGATTTAGTTAATCCTGAAACTTATTCTTGACTAGGATTTGACTGGATTTCGCTAAGAATAGTTTTGTTAAAGGTTATATTTTATATTTGATCGATGCATATTTTATTGGTAAAATAATTTGTCCATTATTACCTTACAGAATTGAGAGCATAGGAAAAATGGAAGTCAAATTGTTATTTTTGAAACAGAATGAGATTAAGCTCTAAGGTGGGTTGAACAGGCGGGGTTAATTCTGATAATTACAATTAATAACGATTTTAACTTTTACCAGATGTTTCTGTTTCTTTAAATAAATCCTGGAGGCAGAAATATCTAATTTTAAATCCATGAATATAATATTCCCTTTTATTGAGCGATTCGATCTTAAGAGGGAGCAATTAGGATGCATCAAGTGTTCTGTAAATGCATGTTTGGTTAGCGTTTCAAAATTTGAAATCCCTAATTGTCGAGTAAATATCTCTCTTGCTGTAGAAGGTTGATTGGTCCGTCGTGAGAAAAAATACACCCACCATAATTAATTTTCACTTAAATAAAGCACTATTCATTTATCCGCTACCGTTTGATTCAATTACTGAGGAATTGTGCAGCGATAGTACTTAAAAGGATCATTTGTAGCTGTTTAAATATTTGTTTCGTTATAGATGGTTTTGCGTTTCATCTTGGGAGTATATGCTCTCAATCATTCAAAATTTTCTTCAAAACAAAACATTGTTCATAAAGATTAAATATTGCGTATATGAATGGATTTTGAAACATGTCTGGCTTGTTACTCAAAGTTTCATTAAAATATTCATCCAGTCCAGCTTATACTTAGCCTTATCTCACAATGTGAATTAAGAAATGGTAAAATTCAAGAGTTTAATCATTTCTTTTCAAATCAAGTAATCAATGGCAAATATTAGTTCCCCCTGTGATGAAATACAATCTCTTCGTTGATTGATATTGCTCGCGTGTTAATGGAATATGTAGGTATAGTTGGTTTAACTTTCTCTATCTCAATCAATACCCTTCCATTGAATGTATGCCAATGTGGCGGAATATATGTAACAATCTATTTTTATTCATGATTTAACATTTTATACTCTCAACTTTTGATAGAAGCATGCTGCTTATTATTTAGGAGCGTGATCCACCTGAGATATGCTCCGAAAATACTGACGATTTTAACATAACGCTGTGTCTCAACTCTATGAAATGTGAATAGACGTTTTTCAGTTGCAGGTAATCTTCTTTTATGGTTATATGTTTATTATTACTATAGGCATTCAAACATATTCCAAATATTTTACTCCCTTTCTGTCCTCTTTCTCGAAACATATTCATCATCTTTAATATACTCGTATGATATATCGTACCTTTTCTTTCTATATTTTTACTTGTTATTTTATCATCAAAGTTTGTGTTCATGGGTCATTGTAAACGAAAAATAAAAAATACCGGGACCGTAAACTTCAAATTTACGGTCCCGGTATTTTTTATTTTTTTGTTTACATTGATTCACGAACGTAGCTACGTTCCTTTTCTTTTTAAATTCATGGATCATATTCAACGTTGAAACCCACATTTTAAACCAATATAATATTGATTAATTACATAGTATTTCATGGCATTCCTCACATTTTATTTGCATCAATCATTCAAGTTCTTAAAGAATACGCTCGAAAAGAAGACATATTTCAGTCTTCAGTACTTTGATAAGCAAAATGTACTCTTTCCATGCATTTACCCTAGTGGGACTAGGATGAATGTACCATGCAGACAATTCAAAAAGTACAGTATTATTTTTAAACGATCACATTAATTCTTCATGATCACTGTCTCTCGAGACACGTTTATTATTATAAAATGTTATCTATTATGTACTAAAATAGAAGATTGTGGATGGGAAATCATGTAAACTATTCGATTTTACAATATAAATACAGAAATGGGTTATCTTGCTATATTTTCTTTTGCTTTGGGAGGTTTTATATAGTACATATGTCAATTCTGGCATGCCATTACTCTAATTATACGAGAAATGGTGGTTTAACCCATGATGACTAGTTGATGTATTTATATTTTCGCATAAGTATCTTTCTGAGCTTTCGTTAGACTTTTACCCTAATATTTTGACGGATTTCTGCTCCTTCTGGCATTTCAGAAATGCATGAGATTATTCATTTCCCCACTTTTATCGTGCATTATTAAGAAATGAAAGTGTTCTCTTTGAATTTTGTTTATTTTATTAATACGTATCTCGAAAACTGTAGCGTGTTTTATTTAATTATTGGGGCGTTGTCCTTCGATCCTTTATCTAATCTCTGAAGCGAATTTTCATTAGCAAATCGGGTTATCACTCTCGCGAAGGTTGTATCTCACCTACACCATGCGTAAAATTCTGTGAGTATATTATCAAGAATAGAGAATAAGGAATGCATAGGAATGTATAAATGTAATGGATATGAAATACAGGAAAGGGCAAACACAAGGTTGGTGGGGGGTTAGGAAGAAGTTCCGAGCAAAAAAAGGCCCATGGTTCAATTCCCGGGTTGGAAACTTTTTCTGATTGGACTCTGCTGCCTTCCAACTTTTCCATTATCATTGTGTTTGTCCATTTATTAGCTCCATATCTCTTTCTTCATCCTTTATCATTGAAAATATGTTGTCGCCATTCATCAAGTTTTCGTGTATGAATGAGTCTAAGTGTGTGTATATGTGTGTATATATATATACTATATATATACATATATATATATATATATGTATATATATATATATATATATATATGTATATATATATATATATATAACACAGTAATCAACCCGAAGGTCGGTTTAGTAGGTGATGGTAGAGCTCACCCATGTACCAAGCCCGACGGCGTGTGAATATTCACACATCAGGGTAGGGGGGCCAGTTCCTTTCCCTGTGCCGGTTATGGTTTCCCAGGAAGATCTGGTACCCGAAAAATCAACTAGCTTGGGTGGAGCTGCAGTTGCCCAAAGTGCCTTGCCCGGGAATCGAACCCGCGACCCTCTGGTCAGCAGTATATATATATATTCAAACTTGAAAATCCCGCCATACGGCGAACAAATATTATTTTCGCACATAGAAATAGACACACACACACACACACACACACACACACACACATATATATATATATATATATATATATATATATATATATATATATATATATATATACATATAAGGAAAGGGGATAGGAAAACACATTTTTTAATTTGTGATCTGCTCAAAACCGCCTTCCCCACCTTCCCTGTGTTGGTCTTTTATGTGTTTTCCTATCCGTTTCCTTATATGTCTATTTCTATGTGCGAAAATAATATATATACATATATATACACACATATACATGTGTATGTACATGTGTATATATAAGAGTTTGAGAAGTGTTTCGGGGTTGGAAGAAGCCCTGGCACAAGGGCTTAATCTCTAATGGGAACTACTTTGAAGGTGACAACATCAATGTATAAGAATAAATAAATATTATTGTCCGAAAAATTAAAATTCTCATTATTTTTTTAACACACCTCGTATACATACATTCACATGGAAATATATATAAGAAAAAGAAATAGAAACACACATAAATGACGATCACAGTAGAGGTGGGGAAGACGGAATCGAGCAGATCCTAGCGCAAAAACATTTTCTTGATCGGGACTTGAACATCGGATCTTTCGACTTGTCGGATCGATGATATGCAACATTTTGACGGCACAAAAGAACACAAAATTTATATTATAGATATGTAAATGTGCATTCCTATAGATAACAAGTAAAAGGACATTCCACTTGCACATTGTATTCGGCCTTTTCTGAGGTATTCTTCAGGTCTGGCTAAAAGTTATCGCAGAGAAACTATAAGTCTGGGGGAGGGGGGAAAGATGCAGGGCATGCTGGGAAAATAATTAATGATAGTGGCTAAGGACGGGAATTTTAAAAGATCGGATAGCAAGTACGAGCTATACTCGTGTGTATGCGGATCCACGAGTTATCACCGAAATGCAAGTATTGTGTTAGTGTATGAATTGGGTAGGGATTCTAAAATGGTTAAGGAGATACACTGGTCGAAGGAAATGTTGCGGAAATTTGCATGTAAAAGGATAGGAAAGGGAAGAGAGTGAGGCAAAATTACAGGAGTAGCGGTGATTGTTCATTTGAATGGATAAGGGGGTAATGCATTCGCCTATGTGAAATAAAGTCCATTGTTTACGTGACAAAACATAGATAATATTTTTCGAGATGCAATTAGCCTGAGAACGAGGTGAGGAGGCAATGAGGAGATATGAGGAGAAGGGAGAATATCTGATAAGCAGACATGTTTTACATCGGTGGCGGTTGCAATAAGGGGAAATATGAGGAAGTTTGCCAGGGGGGGTGTCAAAGAGTTGGTCGATCTCAGAAGGTTTTTGACATTGGCGGGCCATCTGTATGCGAGAGAGGAGCATTGTGGCAGTAAGGATGAGGTCGCGTAAATGTCGTGTAAAATAGGAAATAGTTTTATAAGGAAGTTTTTCAGTCTGTGGGATCCGGGTAATTAGGTGGTGCAAAGGTTGAGTTCTGCATCAGATGTGGGGTTGTTTTTCTGTGGTGGGTGAGGTCGGGTAGAGCAATGAATTTTATTTTGTAGGAGGTTTTCTGGGTAACCGCGTTTGTGGAGTACATGACGTAGATTGTGAAGGTATTTGCTGAGAGTAGCTGTGGTGTTGCAAATCCGGTGTCTGCGGGTAGAAAGTGTTAGGAATCAAGAGTTTGGTGTGGGAAGGGTGACGGTTTGTGCAGAGTAGGTATTGCTGATTGTTAGTGGATGTATAGCTATATATATATATATATATATATATATATATATATATATATATATGGGTCGCGGTGGTCTAGCGGGCAGAGCGTTGGACTGCTGACCAAAGGGTCCCGGGTTCGATTCCCGGGCAAGGCACTTTGGGCACCTGCATCTCCACCCAAGCTAGTTGATTTTTCGGGTACCAGATCTTCCTGGGAAACCATAACCGGCACAGGGAAAGGAACTGGCCCCCCTACCCTGATGTGTGAATATTCACACGCCGTCGGGCTTGGTACATGGGTGAGCTCTACCATCACCTACTAAACCGACCTTCGGGTTGATTACTGTGTTTATGGTTTATATATATATATATATATATATATATATATATATATATACACAAACACTAACACAAAAAACACTACACACATAGAAACATAAAAGAAGGACACTTACATTGGATATTTACGTTTCGACGGCACGGCCGTCGTCATCAGTTATATATATATATATATATATATATATATATATATATATATATATATATATATATATATAACTTAGACAGTAACACACAGCACGAGAACACATAAAAAGAACACTCACAATAATATCTTGATAATTTCGACGGACTCGAGCTCCGTCTTCTTCGGAAGATAAGATGTGACTGAGGAAAAGGGTACGTGGTGCAGAGAGAGTATGGGACGAGGGAGCGGGGAAAAACAGGTAGTGGGGGAGGGGTGAAGGAGGGGTATATGGAGGGGGAGAAAGCGGAGCGGAGAACATGGTGGTGGGAGAGGGGTGAAGGAGGAGGTTATGGAGGGGGAAAGGGAGGCCAGAGGGGAGCGGAGATGGAATAAGGAGGATGCGGAAATAGTAACAAGCGACACAAAACTAACAATTCATCCACAGATACCACAACACCCATGACCAAGGCATCAACTCACAAAGTCATCATAAGGGCTTGACAAGTCAAAACCCAGGACAAGGATGACAAAATGTATGCGGATGAATAAATTGTCCCACCACCTCGCAAGAAACAAATCCACCTCCATCCACCCCAGCCCCACCTCCCATTTAGTGAACGACATTGAGACCCGGATGTTGATAGGCTTTACACAGCCATATAAATGCCAATTCCATTGTTTTTAATTTTATAGGGTTATCGGATGGGGGAAGGGATGCTAGCACGGAAACATTGTAACAGTGGTTGAAGGGGGTGTTGCGGTGGGAGGCATGTTTTGGGATGGGAAGACCCGCGGACAGGGAAGAGGGATTACATGAGGCACGATGATTGTTCACCCTGAGGTTCAGGGGTGTAGAGCACTGGCCTATATAAAATGCCGGGCAGAGTTTGCAAGTCAGAAGATAGATTACATTCTGAGATGTGCATGAGGAGGGGGGAAGGGCGGGAGAGAGTTAAAAGGTGGGATGGAGAGGGGTGGAGTGGTAAAAATAGGACAAGTTTTGCATCTTGCTCGCAAGCACGGAGTGGGTGTGATTCTGGGGGTGGGAGGGGATTTGGAAAGAGGCTTGGTGGATTTGGGGAGATCTGATAGGTTGGCGGGCCGTTTGAAGGTAACAGAAGGGCATTTAGGAAGAAGGTTGGACGAAACGTTGTGATTTTTGAGGATGGGGTTCAGGTCTTTGAGGATGAATTTAAGGGACTGGATGCAAGGGAATATATATATATATATATATATATATATATATATATATATATATATATATATATATATATATATGAGGAATAGAGGATATGAACACATTTAAGGATGAATACAGGAGAGGTGGAGAAGGCGGAATTTAGCAGATCATGAGTTTAAAAATATTTCCTCAACCAGGGTTTGAACACCGAATGTTCAAGACCGATATTTTTACACTCGTGACCTGCTCAATTCCGCCTTCCCCACCTCTCCTGTGTTCGTCCTTTATGTGTTCCTATCCTCTTTTCCTCAGATATATTTCCATGTGAATGAATATCTGTTGGCCATATGGCGGGATTTCGTGTCCCATGAAATAGTCATGTATTAGTGGAATGGCTTGTAAGTTCTGATTATCCCTAGGCTTGTTAATAAGGAAAATTTGTGCAAAAACTCCAAAGATTAGCTATTAAAATTACGAATTAAAGTTACGTACTCATTGAACCAGGAAAGATTCATGAGAGAAGAACGGTATATTTAGACGAAATATACTAAGGAAATTGGAATAAAATACAGCCGTGGGAGAAGATCACTTTATCGCAACACTACCTAAAGTTGTAGGTAAACGTGGGTGGACGTGGGTTTTTGGACTAATTCGTAACACTTTTAAAGGTGAAATTTGGCCAGAATATTTCGTCAGATATGTGTTTGCTCCTATTCCAAAAAAGATAAGGCAGCCATATTTGAGAACTACAGGACAATAAATTTCAGTTAGCACGCAGCTGAAGTGGTTCTCAGGGTCATCAATAAGAGGATGGAGAGGAGAGTAAATGAATACTTGGGGAATGATCAATTTAGTTTCAGGAAAGGGAGAGAGACGCGTGTTGCAATAGCAGTAATGAAGTTACAAATGGAGAGGAACAGAATACATCAGGATGTACTAGTATTTGTCTGTTGCGTAAATTTCGATTAAGCGTTTGATAGTGTGAATTTGGTGGAATGAATGAATTTATTACAGAAAATAGGAGTAGATATATCTCGGACTGCTGAGGTGCGAGTGGGAAGTATTAGGAAGAGTGATAACAAAGGTGTGTCTATTATCATATGTCTACCTCTAAACGTATATGCGGAGGAAATGGTTAAACCAGCATGCAAAACATGGAGATAGGAATGATAGGATAGGATCGGTTGAAAATTTAATAATTTAATTAGGTTTATGGTGAAGAAAATTATTTAAAGCGTGGTGTGCACTAGATATTGAAATAAGATGATGGGCCTAGACTGGAATTTTTACAATGTGGATGTGGAGAATGATGGAAAAGATGAAATGGACGCAAAGAAATGAATGAGGTAGTGCTAGGAATGATGGGAAAGGAGAGGATTGTTGGTAGAAATACAATGGAGGCGGAAAGGTGGACACAGAGCATTTCAATTGACCGTGGGATGTTTAAGACAGTGATAGAGTGAAGGACGTTTGGTAAATAATGAAGGGGTAAAAATAGGCTTGTGATATTGAACCGAATGAAGGGAGGAAAGACGTAGACGGCATTAAATACGATAGGAGCAAATTGTTGTGTTTTTGGTTAGGTAGGGTATTGCTATGAGAGGCAATTAAACGTATCGTTGAACCATTGCATAGACTGTCAATGCAAAACTTACTTTAATCGGTAGAATACCAATTCAATGATAACACAAGGCCATCAATATAAAATTTTAACGGCATAATATAATACAATAACATACATACAAAACACGTACAAGTACACTCACATTTAAGATATTTTAAGCTTTCGGCCTTTTCGTAGGCCTTCTTCAGGTCATACTGGAAGGATTCGGGGGGAATGAATGCAAGGGCTATGGCGGGGGGTAGCGCTGGGAGGGGGAGAAGAAAGCGGTAAGGATCTAGCAGTGATGGTTTAATCCGGGAAATTCTAACGCTCGGCATGGTACGAGTATATATTCATACGCGGATTCGCCAGGTCTCGCCTCTATATTGGTGGCTCAATTGGGGACAATCTAGGATGGTTAGAGAGGAATGCTAATCGAAGGAAAGGTTGTGGTAATTCGTGTGTGAATGGACAGGAAAAGAAGATAGAGAGGCAGAATTACAAAAATCTTTGTGATTGTTCATGCGAATGGACCAGCGGGTAATGCCTACGCCTATGTAGATGCCCTGTTATAACATGCATGCGCCTAATGCCCTTTACAAACTACAACAAATTTCTGGCCAACCTAAAAGATATCCTTTAATCCTCCAATTCTACGGTATGTCCTTTTGACACCTTTCCATCACGCCATGTCCTTCGTCGTTGCCCTACTTGTCGGCTTATTCTTTAAGCTCCTAATCTACCTCAAGCCCGCACTGCGGGCTTCATTCGCTAATAAACCCATTGCTTTTACAAAATTTCACTGAAGGTTCTCTACTACTCGCAGTCTCTTCTCCTCCTCTATCACTGTATGCACCATTCCCTTTTCCCTCAAAATTAATAATCACCGCACTTCTACCAACTCTTTTTCCACCCTCCCTATTCCCAAATATTTCATAATCTGTCATCCAAGGTATGCTTTCTACCCGCTGCGCTACGCTTCTAATTATCTAATGATTTATCCAAATAGTTAAGAATGTTAAAATACATATGTAACATTGAAAACATTACTATTCCTGTGTATTTTGTATTTTCATCGAATGACACCATTACACGCTCTTTCATCGTTCCTTATTTTTGAAGAAATTTACATAATGACTCTGAAAACAGCGGAGAAACGAAAACTTGGAATAAGAGGATACGCTTAAGATTTTGTTCACCTAATTTAATTTGTTTAAACTGGTAACAGATTACCGTGATTAAAGGAATCAATCCGTTTGGGAAAGAAAGGTGTACGGATTAAGCTGATAAAGGTAACCAATACTTTCAATACTATCATGAATCACAAATCTCTAAGGTTTTAAGAGGAAGAAGAACTACCATGAGGGAAGAGAAATTTATCTTGCATGCGGCATTGGCTTCTGTAAGAGGTAAAATGTGGGAGAAGGGTAAAGGACAGCCAGGGGATTGGAAAATTAAGGTGAGGGGACGTGGTTGCATAAGGAAATGTAGGTTAGGGGCCGTAGAGGAAATAGCAGTGGATCTTTCCTTGCCAACGGCTCGTTTTGCGAAAGCCAAGCACGATCACTGAAACTCGGGTGAAGAGGGAGCATGGAGAAGCGAGGGGAATGGGGGGGAAGGAAGAATTTGGCTCGACTGAGGTTGCAAGATGGAATGACAGAATCGGGACGTAGACACCGAGAGGTATAAGAAGCGGGTGCAAGGGGAAGAGGTGCAATTGACTAGAATGGAATGCTAATCCAGCCAACAGAGGTGTGGAGACAAATAGAGACGGAAATTTACTTGATATCGTGAATGAGATCCCTTTACTCATTATTAAATTACCCTGGGCTCATTAAGATGGGAATATTGTTTTCAATTTATGTAAACAAGTCTAATGCATGTGGATCTTCGTGAAGGATACTATTAGATAGTTTTATTTTTTCGGGTGTTTTATTTAAAAATGTGCGGGAGCTAAGATGACAACCGATTTATGACTGCAGTAAAATAATATTTTTTCACCTGAAACTGTTCATGTAATTACCTACACCGAGAAGAAATTTTCAAATTTAACTGGAATTTATGCATATAATGCTAAATTTGTGCAATATGGGGGAAAATACTTGATTGTAATTACGTTATGCAGTGTATAGTTGTTGCCAGTGATTGTGATCAGTGTAAAAATAAAATTTTGGAGAAGGTAGAGCTATAAACATTGGAATACTTATTTACATATTACCTTAAAAAATGTACATCTTCATCATATAATAATTTTTCCGCTTAGGTTCTTGACGATTCGGTGTAATATAAACCTAAAATAAAAGCTGGGTAAGTAAATCAATGGTGAGACTGGTAGGTACTAGAATTCAGGACTTTTTAATAATCGGTCGTATTTTCTACCTGTGAGATAGTCCTTTTAATTTTTTGGAGCACCTCTGAAGGGAATGGGGAATTAAAAGGAATAAAATTATTCTTTAGGCGAGGAGTGTGTTAATTCTTATTGTACGATAAAAGATAATGTTTATCTATCCTGGAATCAGCTTAAATCGCTGGAAAATATTTTTCACGAGGGTTCCTCACCATCGCAGGTTGTCATTTCTATAATTTATCTCGTAGTAGCTCTCCAGCTCTTTTGATTTTTTTCTTTGGTATATTTTCATTATTCCGTATGAAGACGTCTTCCCTCACTCGCTTTTTGTAATCTTTCGTCTTCTTATCGCTTCCCATCCATATTTTGTAGTATAAATGTCCGCAGTTCTAATGAGTTAAAATCCTGGATAATTTTTTTCGCGTTTATTATTTAATCACAAGTTTCAGTCTGAATTTCATCGAATGTTCAGGTATATTTTATTCTTTACCATTTCTTTCTTTATCATTTATTGCATTTGACCCGCCTTATCTTTACTGCTGTGAGGTTCCTTGTAAGGGGGGAGAAAATACAAGTGACGGACGGGTACGTAAATTGATTGGTCATTGAAAATGAATTCCTTGCCAACATCTCCACTAAATGTTTAAATTTTAAGTTTTAGGAATCAATTCATTGAGGAAAATATACATTTGTGTTCTCAAGTTTGTTACCTATTATATTTAAATAATACACTGATCATGAAATGTACTAATTTTTTATTAATTTTTTATTAATTTTTTATTAATTTTTTATTAATTTTTTATTAATTTTTTATTAATTTTTTATTAATTTTTTATTAACTGCATTATCATGCTTGTTTTAGACAAGCTTATGTTGTGTCATATACTATGTACCTTTAAATTGACATGGATGGTGCAATATTACGCAATCCCAATGAAGTTAATTAAGTCCCAGAAAGCTCATAGCATTCATAAAGCATTCTATCGAAATGCTGTAAAATGAGAAGCATCATTGCTGAATCAACTAAGTAAAACAATTTTTGTAACTCAGGCGTGGTTAATATATAACGAAATTTGAACTGTAATAACAATTGTGAAACACTTAGTCCAATTAGTACATACATATAAATTGTCATACGTAGCCATTGTTTGCCCAGAATTTCATGTTAGCGTACTACTCTTTTACCCCAACGTTACGGTGATAAAAAGTTGTCGAATTCCAGCATATGTATATATATATATATATATATATATATATATATATATATATATATATATATATATATAAACACACAAACACTAGGTTAATAAATATTAAACACACAGAAACATAAAAGAGGGACACTTACAGTAGATATTTACGTTTCGACGGCACGGCCGTCGTCATCAGAATAGAAATATATATATATATATATATATATATATATATATTTATCACCGTAACGTTGGAGTAAAAGAGTAGTACGCTAGCATGAAATTGTGGGCAAAAAATGGCTATATATATATATATTACTGCATTTTGAAAGTTACAGAAGGGTGTAGCGAATATTTGAGAACTAATTTACTTTGAGATGCAAGCCTCGTGAAAACCGTCTTAACCATCGACCTATTTGACTTCCTGTTTTATGGGTCGTATTCACGCGAACCTGATGTTAGACTAAACATTGGTGCAATTCGTCGACAAATCTTATTTTATTATAAGTTACCCAATCGTTTAACTGTGGATGTGAAAGCTCATGCAACATAGAGCCGCGCGTAGATTTTGAAAGAGAGATGGGACGCCCTGAAATTAAGCCGAAGAAAGCGGAAAAGGAGGGTGTCGGAAGGTTTTAATTAATCAGGAGTTGGAATGAGCAGTATTTGAGATTGAAGGATGGGATGAGTGGCTTGGGTCTGGGACGGTTAGGTGAAAGGAGCTGTAGAAAGTGATGATTAATTGAGGGGGAGCAGGCGCGGAATGAGCGGGAGTGGGCGGAAAGGGTATAGACAAATAAGAAACGGATCGAAATGGAGGCGAGAGATGAGACGAGGAAGGATGAGCGGAGTTTTGAGGATTTTGAATGTAATTGGAGGGTCGTTGAACGGAAATCGGCTAGCTGGGCCCCCTTTTGCCTCCACTCGTCTCTTTTATTTTTTCCATCCTGAAACTTTGTAAATGGACTTAGTACAAATAATCGGGATGTTTAACCTACTTGAGGTTTCTGGCAGATATCCCGGCGAAATCGAAGCGATTTCAAGTCGGTCGAGGGAAAAGAATGCCGAGGCCGAGGGAGCAAACGGTGAATAAATTGACTGAAACCCTCCCGTGTTTATCGGATTAAAAACGGACGGAGATGGGACTGGGGATGGTGTAGGGAATGGCACAGGGAGGGAAATGTGGGCTCGGGAGGGGCTCTTGGGTCGATGGGAGAAAATACCTTCGGAATTTATTCGTTATTCTCAATGCAAACATATTTCTATCCGAGTGGTTTTTTTATTTATCAAAGGAAAAAAAATGCTGATATTCGGATTTTGGATTCGGCCGATTACTGTGGCACCCTCCACAATATATTATGCGCCTTCGTTAAAATGTTTCCCAGATTAAAACTTTGAATTCCACAAGATATTTGCGTGATATATTCATGGATTATGAAAGCTATGACAGCCATTTTTATTCATTTTCGGTGATACAGATGTGTATCTTGGCATGTCCATTGGGAAAATAATTAAAATTTTTGGGAATTCTTATCATTTGCTTTATAACACTGACCAAGGTTTACAAACTGCGCATGACGTATTTCATTTAAAGGGAGCGAAAAGTGTAGGGATTGAATCTTCTGACGTTTCACCCATTTGGAATCGGGTTATTAAATTTAATATAAGAAGATCAGTAAACTAAATTATCGCGATTAGTGATTAAAATAAAGCGAAATCCTACATTTAAAAACCTGGAATCTATAGAAAAAATTTCACATTTATGATTATTTCATGTTCATATTCTAAACCTAGTGAACTCTATTTCCTAATATATTCTAATAATTTTACATACGAATTACGTTGAGTACAGCTAGGGTTGTGCCGTGGTAACTATCATAGTGAATACTACACTCAGTATTGGGACTCAACTCCCTCTAGTGGTGGACATCTGCCGTGCTTCAGTCCCTTCTTTGGTGTCCTGAGAGATCACTTCTAGGTCAGCTCGCTCCATAGGAAGAGGCAACTCTGTACTGACAGTTCTTATGCTCACGAGTAGGCGTATGAATTACTATTAATTTTATGAATGACTACAAAATCTCAATTCCATTGCACATAATCCTACCAAGTCTAGTTATCAATTATCCGCAGAGAGATGAATAAGCTCATTTCAAAATCTCATCTAGTAAAATGAATACTAAAATAATCTTTCGTCATAGCTGAATTACTGTTTCAGTCTTCGATTTGTTGTTTTATCATCTATATTTATATATTTTTTTCTGCGTAATTCGACGTTCAAATTAAATCACCAGGTGGAATATAGCCACCATTGCGATCGAAAGTAACTTACTGCGTTAGTCAAAACTGCAAAGACCACAGATCCAACGGCGTAAACATTAGTGGGACTCTTGAGGATTTAGTCGGCGCAGATCGAGAGGCCGCAGGAGTGTTTGCGTTCGGGGGGAAGTCGACGGAAGTTTCGAACTGATTTGGAGGCCACTTCGCCGTTGGTGGCCAGGCGGCGATAAGTGGCCGAATGGGGGCGAAAAATCCCTTCCCTGCATCTCGCCATCTTCTTATCTCACTCCGTCCTCCCATCCACACTCTCCATCTCTCTTTGTCCGCATTCCATTCCATTCTTTCCGCTTCATAGACGGGGGTTAGCATGTGATTTCAATGTGCGCCGGGAAAGACACGTTCGCAGTTTCGCGGTATCGAAGGAGCTTAAATACCCCGTCTCGCCTCTGTTTTGGAGGATCTGGTGGTGAGTGTGTGTGTTCGGCGTAATTTTGTGTATGTGTGTGTGTTGGTAAGTTGAGGTGTTCTTCCTTCCTTCCCAATGCGAGAAGCGACTCTGCCTTCAGACTTCCCTCGTGTGTATTTCTCCCCTTTCTCTCTACCTTTCTCTCTCAATCTCCACCTCTGAGTACTGCTCTCTCTCTCTCTTTTTCTCTCGAAACACGCTCTTTTGCAGAGCATACAGTGCCAAGAAGTTGGGCTTGGTCGGCTCTTATCCCTTTGGAAATAACCCTTTTCTGCAGTGCGGAGGATAAAAGGGGACTTTAAGGTGTTGTTGCATACTGAGAGGCTACTGAGGTAATTGCATGCACAGTCTCACAGATCCTTGCCAGATGAAAGGAACATAAAACCACAGTCCTTTTGAAGGTGCAGGAAACACTCTTAAACTATCTGCACAGCACGCGAGTAGTCGCGTAATGTAGGGTTTATCGAATCATAATGGCCGTTGGGTTCAATTTTACAGGCAATGAAAAATACTGGAGAATAAGTTGTGAGAACATGTGTAACTTATCAGCGCTTGAAGGATCTCAATTACTCCATTTTAGTCATCCAAAAATGATAAGTTTTTCAAAGAAACATTATATCTCCATGCATGAATTAAGGAAATTACAAAGATGACTTGCTATAATATTCGATGACATTGTGTTTGCATTATTATAAACGTATTAATGACAGTTCTTTGTGATACATTTTTATGAAAAGAATTTATTTACTAAGAAGAGCTAATGCTGTTAGGTGACATGGCGATACCTTTGGGTATTTAGAAGAGAATAGTTAAAACAATTACTCAGATTAAATTAATAAAAATCTTCATCTTGAGCTTGAATTATTCATTTGATTTGATATGAGTCCTATTAAGGACCATGACGATCCTTATAATTCAATACTAAACAAGATTGTAGAATTTAGGTTTTTTTGGAAGAGAATTCAATTATTTGGCTGTCGAATGAAACATTGATCTTGAAATTAAATGTAAACAACATGAAAACTGTATGGCAAACCTTGTAAGTATTATAGTATACGCATATGATACAGGTGAGAAGTGATTTAGATAGAAAAGTAGCATGATCAGTTGAATAAGTTTGATCTGATTATTTTGCGAGTCATTCATTTGAGAAACTTTAAAGGTTAATAAAGAGTATTGATCAATTTACTTCTTAGATCCATTTCACTCTTTTTCTATTCCTGGGAAGAGTTTCGTGCTTTGCTTTATAATTCCTCAAATTGAGTAGAAAAGAGATATGGTCGAGGCGACTTACCCACCAACGCCTTCAATAATCCCTTTAATGGCTTTATTTTCCCGTCTCCCTCCCCGTACTGAAATTACCATTCGTCAATATCATCTGCAGAATGAGACCGCGAAATTACCAACAATGCGTTCGTTGACCGTAAGCACGAATACCTTCGTTCAAAATATTTTGGCATTTATAGATAATGAATTTTCCATAGGGAAAGGGAGGTATTAAGATTATAGAGTACGCATATAAAATTAATGTTAAATGTGGTATTTTTACGATATATTAAAATATAAATTAATAATAAAATAAAATGAAATAATGTATGTCCTGACTCTTTTGAAAATGAAACCTTTTTGGTTTTAAGGATATTTTTCAGTTAACACACAAAAAAAGTTTAAATTTGACCTAATCTTTCGGTCTCATGTTCAATAACTGCATTAATTTCTCGCACTGATTATGTTGACTATCTCCACTGCTTAATTTGTTCCAAATATATTTTAGCTCAACTGCATGATATGTACCTACCCCGCATCGTTAAAAATTTATATCCTAAGTTCATGATTAATTCGGTTGAAATGTATTGAATAATTTACCTTTGGTTTATTTGAAGACATGTTCAAATATTAAAATGTTGGTGAATTTTGCCACACTTTATTGCCCCCGTTGTTAGTTTCAGTAGGGTAAAAAACGTATTTTGTGATCATGATTTCGTGATTTTTCCAATGATTAAGATTGCTTCTAAGAATATTTTCTCCTAATCTATAATTGGTATCAATTATGCAAACAAGCGGGCCATTAAATATATATGCAGGAATAAGAGGCATGCCATTGATTTTTAATGTTTTAACCGGTACTAACTTTTATGAACTGGTCGTTAAACTTTATATTTCCCAAGTTTTTGTTGACGTTGTTTCGATTTACTCTCCAGCTGATGTGTGCATTGAGATTAGGGCTAGTAAAGAATTTCTGAATGATAATGGCTTGCAGGAAAAGTGGAAATCCTGGCTGCTTGTATGCAAACTAATCCCTCCTTTCTCTACTGCGAATTTAAAACGCGAGGTTGTACATGAGCGCCCGCATACCACGCTTGGGCTTGCCAACCCATCTCACTCGCACGCCATCGGAACACGGAGCCACCGATAACCTCCCCCTGCAAACTTGGCTTGACCCGGCTTCCACCTCGAGTTTAGCCAAGAAGATCGCCTCCCCCACGCCCCTTTCCCTTCCTTCTCATCAGCCTTTTCGAACCGGTCCACGCTCGCTCTATAATAACTAAAGCCCTCTTCCCTCTCTAAAACGCTTCCTTACCGGGAACGGCAGCACCGCTCTTTCACACGCCGCCTCCGTCCCAAAACCTATCCCCTTCCAAAACTTTCCTCTCCTGTCAGCGTTCATCCTGCGCGGAGGATATCTACTCCCTTTGCTCCCACGAGGAGGCGGAGACGGCGGATGGAGACACGATATGCCGCACTCCCACCCCTCCCCTATATTTGTCGGCTTCCTACACTTCCCGCTTTATCTCCTAATTTCCTCGTCTTGAGTTCCCTTGCCAGGCAGAGGGAGAGGAGAGAGAGAGAGAGAGGGGGGGGTGGAGGGCCGTGAAAGGATTGGGGGATGGCAATTTGAGGAAGAATGGTGGGTTCGGAGATGATGACGAGGTATGAGGAGTTGGAATGGGTGCTTCGCCTCTCCATCAGGTTCTCCTATTTCGTGGCTCCCCATGCTTGGGCCTGTTTAATGCACGCTTTCTAAGCCTTTAGAGTCTCTGCATGATGGAAAGGATGGCGTCTTTAAAACTGTTTTTGCCCGTGAACTGAGCTCGAGGGACGGCACTTGGCTCTCCCCCGGTGCGTAGGCGTATTGAAACTCTCTTCATATTAGAATAGTGTATTCGCGTCGTATTTGAGACACATTACGTTAGTAGCATTTACCGTATATCTTGATGATCTCAGAAATATCATAATTTGTAATTATATGTTAGATACTTACAAGCGTGGTAAAGTGCAGGCTTATATAGATTTCTTCCCCGAACCATGACCTCCCATTGGGAAAGTTTTTATCATTGGTGTGAGTACAGCATGGGTGTTGGAAAAAATTCAAAGAAGCAATATTAAAATTAATGCTGTTAGAATATTGAAATAAACTAAATTAAAATACTTCATCCAGTTTAAATTTTCAATACATAAATATAGTCTCGCTAATATATTTTTGCGCTATACTAAGCTAATACTGTAATACTCTCCACCACCTGCTAGTGATATCTGTAATAACCGCCGCTTTGGTTATCTCATCCGTGGACGTGCTATAAGTGGCCAAAATATTATTTGTAGTTTCTACAAAGGGATTGCTGTGGTGGAGTAATTTCTGTGAGAATATATTTATTCTCTGTTTTTCTTAGTTAATTCCTGATATTAAAAGACGTTTGGTCAATGCATAATTTTTTAAAATTAAAAAAGTTTGATAAAAAATTCTTTTGCGATAAGTATCATATTTGGGAAATGTTTTAATGACTAGAGTTAAACTATTTACCGGAGCGAAACCCAGTGGGAGCGAAATATAATTTTGTAAAACATCATAAATATTTTGCTGTTGAAATACGGAATCTACTTAATCTCCAGTGAATATTCCCAAGCCATATTACTTGATAACTAAGTTGTCATAAACTCCATCATTATGTAGAATTTTGTACGGTACGGTAGAACGATAAGTCAGGATTTTGAATAAAGTTTCTATGATCACGTTTGGTATCTGTGATGATTATGGGGTTATAATTCACGGTAGAAAGTGCAGAAAAGTTTGTATTTGACTTCATTTGAAAGGATTCAAGCTAAATTATATTCCTGAAAACCTCAATAGTTTAATATTTTTCGCTTACACTTTATTAAAATATTTTAGGTTGGAAACAAAAAGAATTTTTTGCCGCATTTGTAACCTTTTTAACTAAGTGTACCTATTATAAGTTTCTTATATTTATTGTTACCATTTTAAGTCTTAAGAAGGAACTTCAAGGGATTTAGAAGAATATAACGACGAATCTAGTTGTTCCTGTTGGTGAGTATAATGATGCATTATTGACTTGTTATAGGCTTGCAACTTAATCTTTTTGTGACATGTCAGTTCGACGCAAGTTGGATTGGTAAATTTTGACGTTTTATCCCAACAAAGCAATATTTGCTTGTTGTAAGAAACTCTAAGGAGAAAGAAATTACCCGAAAATAATTGGCAATGATTTCTGCTTAACTTCCAAAATAAAGGGTGAAAATGTTCATCATTCGTAAGCGAGATTGTAATGACTATCCTCATTGAAGTTTTTCCCTTGGAGATTAAAAACGGATTTCTTCTAATGTAGCATAAGTGGATGTTTGTCCTGGTAGGTTACATTGTGCTTCTGAAAATAGTAAACCACTGAAAATTTACAAATCAAGAAGAATGAAATATAAATATTTAAACTTGAACGAGTTGCTTGCATGTTAATGAATTACTAGCAATCGCCAGGAAGAAACTGAAATCCGAGTTTTATTTTTATTCCTCCTTAGTTTTCGACACGGAACATAATCGATGCTGCTGGTCTTATTTTCTGTAAAGACTTCACTATCTATGCATCGCTCCCAACACCGGGGCAATATCCCACGCCATTTACGGCTTATCTTTCCCCTGGTCACCCGGGTTTTTGGCTCCCTCGGGGTCATTAGTAGAATATGCTTTTAAGTACGCTGATCTCATCGGATCTTTCGAGATGGAAGATATATTTTGAAAGATCTCGAGGTTTCCAACTACCATAACAGTAAAATATTCAATAGTTTTGATACTTACGAGCATTACCATTTCCATTTACTTCAGGGAATTTGAAACTGCCTATGAAGTCTCGCATTTCAATTAAATGTAATTCAATGGAACCGATAAATATAGCCTGTGTGTGCCTAATTACTCCAAGTAAATTACTCCAATTGACTCCAAGTTATTAATCCTTATTAACTTTGAATATGCTAAATTTCCTTCCAAAAATTACTCGTCATGTCTCAGAACATAGAAGAACTCATATTTGGTAGCAGAGTTAAGCTACGCCAAGTGATGAACGCAAATTTTCACCTACAAATTCTGTTATTGGTTTAAGTGTTTATCGTTTTACAAACAGTTTTACAAATTATATGAAATATTGCGTCTTCAGAAACAAAAAAACGCTATTTATAGTTAAGTCGTGATTAACTACCTCGATGGAGCTATACTTGTAGAATATCAGTCATGACTCCCAAAACTGCTCAAAATGAAAATTTCTGTTTGAACCAGTTACACATTATCTTATAGCATCAATTAGAGTAAAAGAATAAATTCCAGATACTAATTATTCACTCTTTTATCCCAACCGACTTGTCGAATGCATAAATTCAGTTGATTATATTCAGCAGATTCAGGCGAGATGTAGTGGAATTTCGTCAATATGAGAAAAACAAAATACAACTTTAAATCTACAGATTTAATAATAATAATTTAAATCTGGGGAAAAGCGAAAATGTTGTTTTTCTCATAATACAGTTGATCAATATATGATCGTTCCTTTTGAATTTGGTGCCACGGAAATGACATTTTCCGAGGGACGTTGAAGCAAAACAAATTTCCCGAGGTAATCTTAATTGCCTTCGTATCGTTTAAGCAGCCATGCTTATTCCTCTTATGTATCCAGATAATTATCTCCGTCTTACTTTTTTTGAAATTTGTAATCCATGCTCATCTCTTTTCTACGAACCCCTCGATTAACCAACCCGTAGGTAAATTTTCTCGGGAACTCATCCGCCTTGCAAACCTGCCCTTATTCCGCCGCACCCTCACTCCTCCACTCCCTCCCTCTCTCTGCCTCCACCCACAATTGCTTTCCTTCTCATCCCAGCGACCGTCTCCTCCTGGCCCTCGGCTTGCTCCCACGTCGACCCTCCTAACTCTTTCTTTCACCACCACCCTCTCACCTTTTCCCTGCTGCCCACCCTCTTTCCTTTTGGTCGTCTTTTTCTTTTCCCTTAATTCACCCTCCGTCTCAACTTTTTCTCTCCTCCTTTGGGGTCCTTCCTCTCTCTCTAACCATTTATTTTGCATGCACGTCCACGCTGGGGCTTAGGAGACGAGGCAGCGTTCGAATGAAGGGACAGGGGCTGATTCCAACGAGAGGAAGAAGGATGTAGCGAAAGGTACATGCAGGAATTAGAGAAGGACAAATGAAGGGTTGAAGCAGTGATAAAAATTCATGTTGCACTAAAAAGATACCCTAAGTGTAAACCTCAAAGCAAACATTATCTTCTACCCTAGTTCAAGCTTGTATTCCCATTGCAGTCGGATCACGCACTTACTTAGGTGAAACGAATTCCCTGGCCTGCGCTTTCGTCTTTTACCTTTCTCCTTCGAGTTTCATAGAGCATCAAGGTGCTCATACCGTACGTTCTTTTCCATTGTTGTAGGTGCTCCTTGTTTTTTCCCGAAATATATCTTAGAACTCGATTTTCGCTCTGAAATATCGCAGTCTTGTTCAATACGAATTTTTCACTTCTTACAATCACATTTTCAACTTCAAAACGTCAGGACACGTACAAGATATCATTTCAAGACCCTCTTTGCTAAAAGAGACGTTGAGAGTATCTCTGTGGTGGAAAACCTCAGTTTAGAATGACACTTATGGACCGTGTATCGACTACGATCGAAAAAACCGGTCGTATTTGTACAAGAGAAGTACTTACTTCGGAGTCGGAAATGGTGTGGCGTACGTGATTTATACTGATCATCTGAAATCTGAGTTACATAGGAACTCATGGCCGCCATGCTGACAATAACACTTTTAGGTGTTTAACGATGATTAAAAATGAAAAATGTGTACTTAAGTGTCATTATAAAAATTGTATAATCGGATGAATAATATTAGATCATTATATATGTATATATTTATATATTTTACTTCGTGCATATAAATAGACAGATAGATATAAAGGAAAGAGGATAGGAAAACACACACACACACATACAAACACACACACACACATATAGTAGTGAGTGGTACAATGGTAGGAAAAGATTAATGAAAATTCTCGGAAAACCTAAGAGGAAATGCATTTAAGTACTTGTATTAAACATTTTCAAATTTTAGTTCAACTTTACCTTTGTCACAGTTGCTTCTTATATATTCACATAAACACGCAAAATGATGATTCTTATCCATTCACAGATATATTTCTCCATTAATATTCTATATTATTACTTAGTGAAATTTGTCATGAATTATTGGATAGAAATTTCACATTCACTAATAGTTTCACTAGTTAAAATAGCTGCTTTAATAAAAGTGACATTATTATAGTTAAATTTAAGCATAAGCATAATCATATCAGAAAAGTTTCTCTTCGCATGAACCTGTATGTTACGCTAAAATAAATACGGGTGAAGGTGAACTGCTGATTGTATGTGAAAAAAGTTCCAGAATATGAGTGTTATTCCGGTGGAATCATTAAAAAGATATTTTTGTCAATGCGTTTGAGGTATGAAGATAGCTCCATCATTCTTGGACTTAAAAATTTCTCCCTGGTGACCTGGAAGGTAACACGATGTGTGTGAGTGGAGATGAAATTTTAAAATGCTGGAAGTACGAGGGGACGAAGTACGAGGTGTAAAAGTCCACCTTTTAAACTTCATTCGCCTCAAATAGAGCACTTAAAGAGCGCGTAGGCTACGCCCATCCTCGGTTACGACCCATTCGATATGATTTTGCGCCCCAGCAGTCGTGCCCGCCCCTCGAAGCCACGCACAAAATGGAGGAAGAGGTCGGTTCCGACCTTGGATGGGAATCGGACCGAGAGCAGTAGTGCGGAAGGCTAACACACCAACCGCTTCGACGCTCCCCTATCCCTCTTAAGAAATCTGCCTCCTTCGCAAATTTCCTCCGCTTTAGTCACAACGCCAACCAACCCTCGTTTGCCCCTTTCGTTCTTTCCGTTCCTAGGGTTGGCTTTCCCTCCAGCAAGGGCCTCTTCTTCACTTCCAACCCTTTTCCCTTTCCATACTCATCCTGCACCCTCCCCTCCCATGCTTAGCCTTTTACCCTCCTTTGGTCTCCCCAGCGGTCCCTTAAAAGACCCCTTCCCTTTCACTGCCTCTCTCCGTCCCTTCCTCCAAACTCTTCCCCTTCCCAGTCGAATTCCTCACTCCATCTGCCGCACCCCAACCATCTCTTCCCTAAATGTTGCCAATTCGGGGGTATTTTTCGCGGGGTAAGCAAAATCCCATTTCGGTGTCGTTTTTTTAATGGTTTCGTGGAAGCGAGGCAACTTCAGGCCAAATTGCTACAAGTTGCTACGGAGAAGGTTCACCTAAAGTGGTGATTGCTTAATAAATCGGGAAATCACATATACGAGCCTTTAAAAGATCATGTACTGCGTTTATTAAATGGATCTAATCAAGTTCCTGCATAGGGTAGTGAGTGTGGAAATAAAAGTTGAACGACCAGTATTTCCGAGTCATAGACGGGACCGCTCTTAGGAAATGCTACCATGCGAATGTCTTGTCTAACACGTGTTTGATTAGGACTTGGTTTTATTTAATATTTAATTGCATATTAAGGTTCACCGCTGACTTCAAACTCTCAGTGAGTAAAAATGTATAAAAACATTCGCGAATCAATGAATACTATATTATAACCCTTATACCATACTAAAATCCTTGTATATATAATATAACCATTTTGAGTTTATTTTTTCTCTCTTGTGAATACCAATGTGTAACATTCTCACGCAAAAGATTCCTTCCAAATTTAATTTTAATTCCATGCTGTAACACTCCATGCGCATTCTCGCTAATTCAAAATTCTTCTTTGTGTCACGGCATTAGTCATCACAAAATCTTCATGCGTCCATTTACTTTGTCTTTTTATTTCAATTTCACCTTGCATGTTTCTCACTCCCTCTATCATGATTTAACTGCCGTCGTTTATTTTCCTCTTTACACAACATATTTTCCTTATTTTTTCCATGCTAAGAGTTCAGATAGAAAATGCAATATCCTAAAAGTAGCATGCTCAGATAATTTAAAAATTAAATTAATTTATTTTTTAAACTTTGGAATTAGGAAAGTAATATTTCTTCTTGCTGGAATATTTTCCCTCATATTAACTTCCATATACCATTTCTCACAATGCCTCATTTAACAGTTAAACAGTAATGATAAATGTGTAATTATTTCTTATCTGCACTTGGACGCTAATTTATTTAACCGTAGCCCGATTTATCAGCTTTAAATTTAAAGATGTTAGCCATTTCTCGTAAAATAATCATGAAGAATTCTTCCGACGTACGCAACATAAATGTGCATATTTAGCGATGGCACAGCAACTTCCAGTCACTGATACTAGTAAAAATAGTTATATACTAGTTCTGGCTCTGAATCGACATGAACATCAAGTTCACTAAGTTCACGATGCGAGGCTGGGAAGTACGTGTACCTTAGTCACATTCCCACTTCCCCTGCTTGCGAGAGCCGTAATGGCGACCACTGGATTTAATTCAGTGTGCTGCTCTGGAGTTGATTCTATCGCTGTTTTGACTAAATCTTTTTGTAGATATTGTTGATGTATTCACCAATGCCTTGCATGCAGTTTTATTGCAATTCTAGATAATCTACCTTGTCGAATCTTTACATTGTGAGAAAATCTTCAGTCAATAGCTTTAACAGTAGGAAGCTTTCTAAAAACGCTTCAGTTTTTGTATGCGTTTACTGGCTTTGAATTGTGTTAAATGATTCTAATAGGTTTCAAAGACAGCATATCTCCTGTTCTTTTCAATCACATTTTTCATGGAACATCTCTTTCCCATGTGGAGGTGGATTTATCGGCTTTAATTGAAATATGATAGCCATTTGTCGTGAAATAATCATGAAGAATTATTTCAATGTACACACATATGTGTTTGTTTAGGGGTTTCGAAATAATAACAGCACATCTTGAATCGGATTTTTAGAATTTGGTAATACATTTTCCGCGGTGTAAACAATAAATTCATTTGTTTCGTCGAACTGCTTTACTTTGAACTTGTGTTCGCTGTCGCTTCATTTCTACATTTCCCTCTTGGCCCTGTCTCATTGAGAAAAAGCGTCCGTTCTTCTTTTGCCCGGCCACATTTCACTCTTCCTTCCGGTCCCTCCTCGGAAAAGGAATGGTGAAAGAGAGAAGGGATCGTGCGCATGGAGTTTGCAAGGGACACGGGGACTGAGTGTGTGGGGAGTCAAGGGGGATGGGTTAAGAGGGATTCCTCCCCAGACAGTGTGACCCGGATGCCACACTTCTCCCCTTCCAAACCCTCTATTCCTCCCCTGCATCCCAACACCCACCACCCCTCTTCGGGAACCCATTCGTTCCGACATCCCCCGAGGCCACCAAACCGCCCCCATTGTCTCTGCTGGCGTCGGATCGCGGTTTCCAGTATTTGAGCCCGAGGCGCCTTTCGCGGAAGGGGCTGTGGCTCAAATCCCATTCCGCTGCCCCTCCCGCCTCCCTTTCCCTCCTGCCCCCTCAACCCCCGCCTCCCATGCGTCGCCCACCGCCTCCACACACCAGTGGTCGCTATTATTCCTTTTAGTCCTTTTTTAGCGATACGGCCGTGATACACTCTTCTTTATTTATGGAATTAAAATGTAATCACGCTCTAAGTATTGCTAACCTTTCTCGGCATTAATGACAATTTTAGCTACCAGTTAATCATGTGCTAAACAAATCGTCCAATGTATGCATGAATGATTGAGTGAAAACTTTTCTGCCATAACTACCCGTGTGTGAAACCATGCATGCAATGTTTTCATGCTTACTCTTTTCTGAACCCCATGAAGTAATGGAATATTTTTTGAAAAGTAGACTTAATATTGCTATTCTTCTCCAAAAATTACCTTTTTTGTCCAAAATATTTTAGGAGTAAAACGCTTTGAAAGAATGACTAAATGTTGTGTCACACGTTAACATCTAGTAATTGTTTTTGGCTAGTTTAGCTGAATATTATGTCGTTATATTACTATCAACATGCAATTGATTCGTTCTTAATCGATCTAATCCATTCATGATTAATACACTACCTAATCTATTGTGATTAGAATTTGCAGGGGGGACTCAATTTCGGCTCGGCTCAATTTCGATTCGGCTTGAAATAATTTAATTGAAATACTTAGAAAATTAATGTTAATAATTATTAATTCTCTTAATGTTTTTAAGCATAGCACATATTCGTCAAAACACCTATAGTTCAACGAATGAACTTTTTGGAATAATACGACCCTCATGTAGTGAGTCAAAACATCAACATAAATTAGGGTGATGTGTTAATAATATAAATGCACAATTGGTGGTTTCTCTTAGAAATAACTCTTATAGTACTTTTCCGTATTAGTTCTCATCTAGGAAAGAAAAACACACAAATTACTAATAATATGTGAAGGATTGATTTATGTGAAATCCCACGTATATTACCCGAAAACGCAAACACTATTGCGGGGATTTGTCAGTTTTTGTGACCATATGTGTTTCTGGTGTTAACTAATTTTTAACAGAGATATTTTCAATGAGATTTATGTAATTTAGGAAATTTGAGGCATAATTAAAATAATATTGAAATCTGATAAACACAAATACAATTAATCAATTTTACAATTGCTTTGTTACTTTCACTCATCAGATATCTGCTAGTTTATTTGTCCAGTAAGAAAAGGTATGCATTTAAATTCATGATCATATTATTCAATAATTATTTATTTATGATATTATAATTCAATTATCCCTGTTTAGTAAAGCAATTTTGGAGTATTGGTAATTCATGAAAATGAGAATATATTTAATGTGCACTATTATTAATGCTGGATTACAAATATATTAGGCTTACAATTTGACAAAATCTCGCAATTAAAATGGCTCCACCACCCTCCGCTGATATCAAGATGAAACTACTAACTGAAATACAGCTTTATATCTTGCTGTACCTATCCTTTCGTTTCAATATTCAAAAACTAAATGGTACTAATGTTTTTCGTTGGTGTATTGAGATTCCTCAACACCATCTATACGGGCCTCGTCAACGCTCTCCTTTTAGGGTGGTTCGTCTTTTCCCATTTCTGCGATGTTGCTCCACCTTCCTTCAGTCCCTTGTCATTGTTAACCCATCCCTATACCACTCACAAGGTATCTCTCTCGTCCTTCTCTCCTTAACGGTTCTTATCCTCCTTCATGCTTTCTATTCCTCGTCTTCTCTTTCCCTTCTCTTCCGGATTCCATTCTCCGAATTCCTTGTCAACCCTTTGGCCCATTGCCTCGGCACTATCCCCTTTCATATTTCAATGGAGCATCGTCTTTCTCCACCTCGTCTCAACAATTGCCGTTCACTCTGCTAGTTTCCCTTCTTCGTGACAATGTTAAAGCAGAACCTCTATGATCCTTCTTTATATTTCAAGAGCCTCACGATTCCACATATAAATACCTACTGTCTTATACACTTCAGTTGGTGAATCCATTTTATTTTTTTGGGAAAGTACACCATAAAAAGACGTCCCGTGTTTCAGTAGTTGGTTACCTCGACGATATTTGTAAAAAACCAAATCTATTTAACGATTATTATCAGAATTAACCGCAATAGTGCCAACGATTCGTTGAATAGTGCTTTCTAATAAGCTTCAGGGAGTGTGGTATATTATAATATGGAACGCTTTTTGAGGGCTCAGTCTATCCGTTCCAGTCGGGTGTGTATATGGATGAATCCGAACGAAAGGGTATTTTCACTTTATGGCAATAAAATTATCATCGTATAACCATAGGAATGGAAGGCGTATTAGTTTCCATCAAAATGATGATGCATCTCAATTATATTGATAGTATGAGAGATGAAACTCGTAAACGACAAAAAATCAAGCAAAATTCCGTTAAGATATTGCCAAGTCGCCTTAATTGAAGTGTACAATCAAATTGGTGGGGGACAATCCGTGACGTTTGATACAGTATCATCGTGATTGTTATTATGAAAATTTTTAAATTAAAGGCTCTAATCTGTAATTCATATTTTGTTCTCCTAAGGGGTTAGATAATTATTAAATGTTTCATATTGACGGTAGAATAAGAGTAAAATATAACTAGATGGTAATAATTATGTGATTAGCGTGTATGCGGGACAAAACTAATACCAATGCTAAGTGATTGAATAAATCAAGCCTAAATTTGGCATAAATTAAAATAAAATAATTCGCACCTTGTACACCATTTATAGAAATGGAAAAGTGTTGACATATTTATATGAAAAAATTATCTTTTAATTTTTATGATTGCAAAATATTTTTGGCAAAGGATGTAAAGTACTTTAAATTGACTTTGGGTCGTAAAATTCATTAGGATATGTAAGAAAGAATAATTTTTATGTGAATGTTTCCGTTGATTCACTCCGGTGTAAAAACACAAATAAAATTTATCAATGTCCAATATTTTAAAGCTGAAAGTTACATGGCAGCATAGTTAGATTGTATCACTGAATACTTTCTAGATTGCATTAATAAATGGCGTTCAAAATGAGGATTGTCATCGTAATAAATGTTCGGTGATAAATTTATTTAAAAGGTCAACGGGATTTATTTACAAATTAGCTGGAGTTGACCTATAAATAGTTGATACGGTAAAATACCTAGGTGTTACATTCACTGAAGACTTAATTTGGGGTCCCACATACATAATGTTTGCAGGCAAGCATATAAAAAATTGGGATTCATTAGACGCATTGTCGGCAGAAGTGACTCCAAGGTCAATGAACGTTGTTACAACGCTCTTGAAAGGCCTTATTTAGAATATGCATGTAGCGTATGGGATCCGAGGGGAAAAGGCCTCATTTTGGAAATTGAAAAGATTCAACGCCGGACAGCCCGTTTCGTTAAAAACTGTTACGATAAAACGAAATGCGTCACTGCAATGCTTATGGAGTTGGAGTAGGAATTATTAGAAGAAAGACGATTAAATCCTAGGCTGAACAAAGCAAATAAATTCAGATCCTCATATTTCAGCACCGACGTCTGGCAAATTAATCGCACACCATCATACATTGGTCGCTTGGATCATGTATATAAAATTCAGGAAACATATGCTAGTACTAGCAGATACAAGGACTCCTTCTTCCCACGGACAATACAGGATAGCAACTGTTGGGTTATAGATAGCAAAACTACCATTAAATAATACAGTCCTCTTTACAGTATTGCTTGCTCTGTCTTGTCTGTTTTTAAGATTCCCCTTCCAGTCCTCGTCTCTCTCCGTGGGGGACCCTTCTTCTACCTGCAGCGTTGACTCACATTCCCTACCTGTGTCTTTGGGGAGGAGTTAGTTGTATGTTGCATGTCCATGTGGTAGTGGAATATCGCTTTCTTACTTTTCAATTTCTAGCTTGCAAGTTATTGGATATTTTTTACTGCATCCTAAGGTGCAATTATTTGTTAGATGATAGTATATGTATTTGAAGGCGTGTAAAATGAAAGGATTTTTGCATGCAGGTATGGGTTTTTTGCATGCAATGTGGGTATAGATTTACATGTATGTGTTAATTTTGAATGTGGTTTTGTTCCCTTTTACAGGTGGTGGCCTAACACACCACCACACGTCCTTGCAGCGTCTCGCAGGGTATTATTTCATTACTCGTTAATAAATATTATGAAGTATTATTTTATATTTGAATTATGCTACATGGCTTTATTATATGTAAATAATAAATTTATGTGTTTAAAAAACTTCCAAATTTTGGTTTTACATCAACTTATTTTCTAATTGCTTACATATCATAAATATTATAGTTAGGCCTGTATGAGTATTTAAAAATAGAGCAAAAGTAATTTATAACAATATTATGTGATATATAATATTATATAATCGATATTGCTATTATTTAATTTGCTTTTCACTACAAAAACGAAGAGTTTCATTGTTATTTATAGGAGAAAACAGCATGTTTCAAATAACATGTAGGTTCAGAAAAGTTTTCAATCAGCTATAGTATTTTTCATGGCGTATAGGTTTTTAGAGACTCATAACGTTTAGAAAGGTACCTAAATGTCTTTCAATGGGTGAGTATTCTATTACGTTTACAATAGTTTATTGGCAGTGTATTTAGTTTTGCCAAAAGAGATATCTGCTCTATTTGAAATCTCAGCTCAGCGTAATTGCCTGGGTAACATGATTTTACAGTTTTCTGCTACGAAACCAAAGTAGACACTTTGCATCTTTAACTTTCACGCGTAGCACGTAGGGTTTTTACAGTGAATAATGTTTCGTACGAGGTAAACTTTAACGTATATCTGAAGAGTATATATCTGGCTTGTGAAATTAGGATCTTCAACATGTCCAGGTGAGAAATATGCGAATAATTTTCCGTTGAATGATTTGAGTGAAAAATATGTAGTATCTTTGCATTCTTGCCGAAGAGTAATGGTGACCAAGAATGTGAAATGACGTGAGAAATTGCGTTCATTGGAAAGGACGTATACATGCTGGACTTTGAATATAAATACCTTAAATATATTTCGGTTGACACCATTCGTTGCTTTAGATAAAAATTTTTAATAATTAATTACCTTCTCTGGCATGTTTATCGCTGCTACTCGTAGGATGCTTTTTAAGGGTGAAGAAGGAATGTTCACATTTCCAAGAAATTTGCGTGGAGCCTTTTCGGCTAGATACATTTCCAAGAAAAAGCATTTTGAATTCAAAACACTGGCGAAATTAACTTGGCCATTTAGGGTGGTAATACTTTGAGTATTGATTAGTTCCTCCAAATCAAATTCCAACCGTTGGTACTTAATATAATAATGTGAAAGGGATGTATGTAATGAAACGTTAGTTAGAGCTCTGAAAACACGTACAAATTCATTGATTGAAGAATATTATGTGTGTATAGTGATTAATGTAAAATTGATTTTGCCTATCGAAGACTAAAATAAATTTTGCTCAGTCTGCATAAAGTGACGCATTCTATGCATTTACAATATACATGAAAGAATCATCCGCTAGCTATTTCTTAATGGCTTTAGTTATGAACTTTTTCTGAGATTAGTTGGAGGGCTGCTGTTTAGCGTTTGAATCATTTCAATGCAAGATAATTATATCCGCAATGTAGTGTTCGTATTACGATTTGAAGTTACATGGAATTCAAGTCTCTAAGAAAGGCTAATAAACATTGAACCCATTTTTCTCGATTGTGTTTTCAATTTCCTCGAATTTTGCCGAGCAGCTTGATGAAATTATAGTGTTACAGATTAAATTTGTACGTGAGTTTTAAACTAAAAGTTGTGTTATTCCGGTAATACGTGCATCACTTCTTAATTCAGCATTTGAGGAATAAAATCAATCGATAGTCAAATTTAGCCACCTAGAACTCTGATTTTTATAGCATAAGGATAGCCAGAAATGAACATGCATGGAAATTAAACAAAAAAAAATTACTTGCATCACCATCCATTACAATTCAGATTAATTTAATATTTTTTATTAAGAACGCAAGAGAAACCCTACGGTGCATGATGGCGCCTGTGCTGTCTCCAGCGGAAGTAATTTTTCCACTGTCGGAACTGTAGATACGTAGGTCTTAATTTTTCATTCAGTTACAACTCCTCCGAAAATGAACATTTTCTCATGTGAAATGATCAAGAAGGGAAGAAAATACTTTCACATGACATGTCATGGACTGTGCAACTTGCATTTTCATGACTGTCCACTGTTTTTGTTTCCTCCCCTTCATTTTCAGTTAGTTTCTACATTCGGAAAAACCTTCCTCCCTCCGGAAGAAGCCAATGGTATCAATTTCTCCCCTCCATTTTTGGATTATTGAAAGGGAACGAGAGAGATGGAGAGGTAAAGGGAGTATGCATCCGGGTCGTCATCGAAAACATATAGTCGGAAAGGGAACTCTCAACGAGCACCTTGCGAACCAGTGAAACAAATTTCAGCATTGGGAGAGGGGGGAAAGAATGAGCTAGAAGTGAAAAGAGAGAGCGGACGAAAGAAAGGAAGGACAAGGGCGGTTATATTGGGACAGGGGAGATGTTGGGGACGTACGTGGAGGGTTCAGTGCGCGCGACATGCTGTCGATCGAATCGAAAAGGTAAGAAGAGGGAGAGAGACTGGGACAATCGAGACGGGACGGGAAAAAGGCGCTAGGGGTTTAAGAGAGCCTCATCTCTCTAGCCCCTCCACCACGGGCATCGCTCCCCCACTCTCGTTGTATTTCCTTCCCTTTCTCATCCTGGCGAGACAATCGAGATGGGACGGAGGAAAAGACGCTTGGGGTTTAAGAGACCCTGCATGGCCTCTCCTCCAGGCCTTCCCCACTGTGCCTTATCCCCCCACCCCTCCTCACGTGTTCGAGGGGGTGTGCGCCAGGAGCAGTGCGAGGCCAACTGCGGCAAGCGACCGATATTGGACTCTGGCGTTGATATGCCTCTTTTATTTACCCCCCATCCCACTCGGAAACACACACTCGCACACACGCAACGAGCCTTCTCTCGTTCGTATCCTCCCATCCCATCCTACGAACCACTCCCTTCCGCCTTAACCTTTGAGACAAAAAAAGGGCGTAATTCTTTGCTCTCTTTTGACCGTGTTTGCAAGAATATCGAGAGGTTGTGAACTGGGTGGAGGAGGAAGAGCGGGAATGCATGCTCTGGGGGAAAGCAGGAATATATTCCAAGATCCGAGGCCACCTCTCTCTTCTCCCCTTGCCCCCGTACACTTCGGGCGATCTCAATGGAGATGCGAGGCTACACCACCTTGATGTCCCTCAACCGTGTAAGAGACACGATTGGATAAAAGCAAAGAAAAATATAAGAAAAAAGAAGCGTCTCGAGCTCCCAATATCTAAAGAAGTCCACCCTCCGTGGCCCCTCACCTCGACTCGTAGTGTTCGATTTTCTTCCTTCCTCCGCGTGTCCCCTTTTTTCATTTCTTCTTTCTTCTCTCCTCTCTATTTCTGTAAACTCTCCCGTCTCTTTCTACCTTTATACATTCATCCATTCATGGCATTTCCCTTTTTTCCAATCCTTGCCTGCCTTATATTTTTTTCTATCCTTCGAATTCGTCTCTATTAAACCCCACCCCTCCAATCAATATCTCCTCTTAACAATTTTATTTAAATTCACCCAGCGTGCGCACATTTTGTATAATTCATCAACTCGCTGTTTGTTCATTAATAATATTAAGCATATTGCAAAAATAGACATATATTCCATGGACGTAGCTATTACACTGTGCATCATGATGGTAGAGTATTTAAATTTTTCTCTTTCATTTTATAAATACTCTAAAATTGTGTGACGAAAAACGAAAAGGCTCTGATCATTATTCTATTATAAACTAAAACTCTATAGCATAGTGTTATATCCTTCATTGTCTTCAGTGTAGTTTACTATTTGAGAGTATGTGGGTTCGATAATATTTTCTCACTCTAAGAAAAAACATTTCCCAACCTGTCAACTTATCGAGCAAGGTAAAGTCACCATTTAAGTTAAAAGCTCAATATTCAGATTTAATATTTTGTTTTTATTCATGATTTGTTAATATTCTTACACTTTAATTCTTTTCTAGCAGTATTTGCTTCCAAAAGCAGTGATTTGTTGAAAAAATAGTTCAGTGTTCAGGAAATGACTACAGTTTTCCTTTTCTTTTGACAAGCAAGTGATGTCACCACATACCCTTTTTGTTCGAAACCAAAAGAATAATTAATGAATTATGATTTTTATGCCTTGGAAATTTAAGACAAATATGCATATAATTTTATGGTGTTAAAAGACAAGGTCTTTCAAAAGATTTACAGTGAGAAGTCGTGTGTGTACCCGTTTCCTAGCCCCCAGTCGTTATTCTCGGCATCGCATTGCGGATCTAACTAAATTTGAGCATCCAGGATTTGGGCCTCTTATTCTTATCCAAAGCACTTACAGTTTGGCGACAATTGGTTGGGTGTGGGAGCGTCGCATATAAACCATTTCGTCATCTTCTTCCTTTTCCGCGGCATACATTCACGCCTCAGTCGCTCACTCAACCGCCCTCTACACCCTCAAACCCCCTTACCCTCTCCCTTTCTCCCTCCTTCCACTCCTCCGCAAACACTTCCCACCTCTGAAAAGGAATGTTCCATCTCACGCTCATCATCCAACGTATCTATTCAGCATCATCATGTGTTTGCCGCCTCTGCCGTGAGCCCCTATCCAACGATACTCCATTTGTTTCTCCCCACTCACACAGCTGCAATCATGACTTCCGAGCACCATTTGGACAAATGAATTCCAATCCTGTTCATCCCAATTCATTCTTCTCAATACCTAATCTCTCTCCATTTCCATCTCTCCCTTTCTTTCTTCCCTTCTTACTACCTCGCCTGAGCCTTTTTTCCTATTCGTCTTGCCTCAACCTATTTATCCTTAACCTTAAGGCTTGAATTTGTATATTTAACTGTTTTTCTCACTTCTTTTCCTTTAATGTACTTTACTAAAGTTATAAATTGTTTTTTCTGTTGAATTGAGGTTTCTGTAAACAGGTTTTCTTATCTTTTTTTCCGCTAATAATTTAGAAAATACACATTTACTTTAATTTCTATGATAGTAATACATTTTTTCAGCATGATGGCTTAGAGAAAGTATTAGAATTAAAAAAATACAATCTTCCAATGTAGGTTTTGTTTTAAAAGGTAGATTTAGATTGATTTTAACTCCGTAAATAAGGTTGACGATGTTAGAAAAAATAAATACTGAACTTTGGTAATACATTTCAAAATTTTCAACTCAAATAATATTTTGCTATCACATCCTCTTTTCAATTTTTTTCAGTTTCTTCACTACATTCAGTCAATGTCACTCCCTCTCACTAGTTGCAGCCTTTACGTTGTAGGCTCTCTATTTGGTGGACACTTTTAACCAGGATAAAACTAAATCTATAATACTACCACAATTGCAGTGATTTTTAATTACGTGTCTAACTGATAGCCCATCTAAAACACCCTGTAATGTGCTTGATAGTGGTGATTATATGCCGTCAATACACCCAGGACCAATAAGTAATTATGTTATGTGTGAAAAATAATTTGTTTAATTTGCTTCTGCTTGCTTTAATTTTCACTGTCTTCCTCCCCGTGAATTCCTACGTTGAATTCTTTCTTCTCCTCCCATGCCAACTTTGGCCATACTTTCTATTCCTACAAGTTTCTGTGGCATTTGATTTTGTCGTATCTCCCTCTACCTATCTGGCGTGTTTCTCCTCAAGCGGTACCTTCATTAGACTCTTCTTTTCATGAATCATCAGAAAAGTCATTACCTTCGCGCCCTGCGCCACACCCCTCACGCTCAATAACAACACTTTTGCTTCTGGTTCCTTATTTAGAAATTTTTAACTATATACATCCTTAACACTTTGATGGACATATGAATTGTTAACCTATTGGCAATTCTTATATGTTACATATATTATTCCAGAGCTAATTCTCTTGTGTCGTACTTAATCATTTTGCTTATACATGCGCCGTTTGATAACTACAAGTATATTGGTTTCCTACGCACTTCGCCAATTTTCTTTATTACGAGAATTTCCTTTTCCTCGTAAAATAGAAAATGTGGTTATAACCACAACCATTTATCTCTGTTATCTTTTCTTATCCTACAGTGATGCTAAAATATTGTTCAATCTTAATTTTTTAATAAAAAGCAACAACTTTTACCAGTTAAATTATTGAACAGCCAGCAGGTAACAATGATCATATGCAAGAGCCAAGTGGATACTTTTATTATAAAGTTTCTCTTTTCATTATGTTAAGTCGATTCCATGAAGTCACGCCCGAGACAACGAATTTCATAAGTTCAGTTGGAATATTTTCAATCACCTATCCATACTTCATGATCCTAATTAGTCCAATAAATCATACTTGATAAGTCAAATCAACTTTTTATTATCCTGAAGAAAAATCGCCCTGAGCAAGCACCTCTCTCGATTTAATCCCGATAAATGCTTCCAGTACAAGGTAATTGAATTAATCATTAAATTAGGTAAACGGTGTTCTGTTTCTCTCCCTTCTTATTCCCTCAATAGTTCGTTCTAACTCCGCAAGGTGTATCATTCACAGATGCCCTTCATTTGCCCTTAGTATTACACGCATTACCTGAGTTTTTTCATTTTTCCTCAACAATATTAAAAATTTCTCCCCGAAAGCAGCATTAATTCCTCCACCTTCCACAAAGTACTTATTTCATAAGTATCATTTTCTCATACTCAATGCTAAGGATAGATAGAAAGATAATGTTCGCAACAAGGCTTTGGATTCGATTCGTGTTAAATATTGATTGATAAAATGCTCATGCTCATTTTTCTCCCTAGCGTCGGAGTTTCAATATTTAGATAGACTGCAAAACTTGCAGGTTTAAAATGTCATTTTTTCCTAGAACGATAAGAGACCAGAATGCTTGTAGTCGAAATCCCCCAGGAGTCAGTTCAACGCAATAAGTATTAACGCACAGATTAGGGGCTGCGCGGGTATATATATATATATATATTTTTTTTTTGTCACAGATTCCCCCTACCTTCCCCCACCTATTTGAAAAACCCCAACCCCCTCATCCCTTACCCTTTCCTCCTGGTAGCTACTCCCCCTGCCACACACCTTATTTGGTGGCTGGCAGGGTATTTATATAGATGTATTTAATTTCGTATTTTACTTAGTATCGCACTTCTACTAAGTGTCACTTTATTGAAAGTCTCTCAAATTCGGTAATGGTTTTAATTTCTTATATAGAAAGCATTGTAATTTTTGATTCATCCTAACTGGTGTGGTCTCAAGCTGAATGCAATTTATTCAGTTATGCGCATTATTAAAAAATTCTCTTTCAACTCAAATGTGCTATGATTTATTAGTTAAAAGTATGCCCAAGCACTGATATGATTTTCATGATTCAATTTTAATCAAGTGTGTTTAGACTACAGTCTATTTAGTGAACGTGTATTTTTCTTTTTTTTTATCCCTGCATAGCGCATAACAATATTATGCCTTACTCCTATCGCATATTTAACGCCAAAGATTTCATATTAACATATGTGATATCTTACTTAAATTTACTGTCATGCCGACTTCTAACAAGGGAATTGAACAGATTTTATTGTCAGTCACTTTTAATCTTTTCACTCCCTCTTAGGTGCAAGCCTCTCTTCAAATGCTTAGCGGTGCCTCTTATTTGACCCATTGTAAGTTTTACTCTCGCATCTTTAGGTATTTTAATAAATTTCTCACAATTCATTTGCCTCTTATCATCTCTTCAGTTTCCCTTTTATTTCATTACTCCGCGGGCTACATTCTTGACACGTGTTATCTGTATTTTGAAACATATATCTTTAATAGAAACTCCTTTGAAATGTCTAAACCTTATCGCAGTTTTGACTTCACCTTAGTTAGTACTAAATATAAAATATTATGTGAGCTTGTAGCTGAACGGAGTAGAGAAGATATTTTCCAATGGAATCGACTCCGACAAACCATTAAACTTACACAAAAGGATTCTTCTTAACTCCTGGTGAGTTCTTCAGGTCACGATTCGAAGATCATTAAATTTATTGAATTAAATTTGCCATTAATTTATCCATCGGAATATCATCTTTTGATATACTTCGGTATTCTTAAAGATACCATAAAAGCATCAGAAATTAATCTAAAATTAAAAAATAAAACCTTTCATGTCATCTATTCCTTGAAATTCAAGATTAAATGTTGAAACCCTTGTTAGCTTTCCGTAGCATAATTACCACAAGAATATTCAGTTATAATGTGAAGAAATTTAGCGCTGTCACCTACAAGGTGTGTTAAAACCATAACGAGAATTTTTTCATTTCGTGGGCTTGGAGGGTCCGACTGTAAACCTTTTTCTTTATTATGTTGGTATGCATGTCCCTGAAGTATGATAAAACTTTCAGCTGTTTTCATTGTGGACTTTGTCTTTGACAGCCACTAAGGTTAGACGTGTTTTATGAGCTCGTCGATTTTTTTTGCTAAAAGAAATTTATCAAAGAATTTGTATCAAATGATGAGTCTGCTAGAGTAAATCTAGAGTTTACGAGTGGTATAAGCGTTTCCAAGAAGGCCGTAAAGACCTTGAAGACGAACGCCCTGGACGCCCCAGCACATTAACAATCCATGAAACCGTGGAAAAAGTGAAATTGAACGATCGCCGAATAACAATTAGAGGGAATGCTTCGCTGATGATTTTGGCATATAGATTGGATCATTTTATGACATTTTTTTTCCAATTTTTGGTATGATTTTTTGGTATGAAACGCGTGGCAGAAAAATTCGTTCCAAAATTGTTGAATTTTGAACAAAAACAGCAGCGAATGGAAGTTGCTCAGGAGTCACTAAATGAAGTAAACGACGATACAGGATTACTGAAACGTAGGCATTATAACAGGTGGCGAAACATGGGTTTATGGATATGACGTTGAAACTAAGGCTCAATCATCCCAGTGGAGGCATTCCGGCTCACCGAGACCAAAAAATGCTCGATAAGTGCGGTCGAACGTCAAGGTAATGCTCACTGTGTTCTTCGATTTTAAGGCATAGTGCATCATGAATTCCTGCCGTCAGATCAAACGGTCAGTAAGAAGTACCACCTACAAGTTCAATGCAATCTGAAGTGAAGCAATCCGAAAAAAAACCCGGATCTGTGGAAAAACAATTCAAGGCTTTTGCAGTCTGAGAAGTGTTTTGGGGATTGGAAGAAGCGCTGGCACAAGTGCATAATCTCCAATGGGGACTACTTTGAAGGTGACAACATCAATATATAAGAATAAATAAATATTTTGTCCGAAAAATTAAAATTCTCATTATGTTTTGAACACACCTCGTATATGCGGATTCGCGAGTTCTCACTTCTTAGGATACATAATGGATAACTCAATTAAAACGAAACATTGCATGGACTGCACGTTTCTACTAAATAAAAGGTATTTTTATCCTTTCTTGTATCGGATTGTTTATCTATCAATAGGTCCAAGTCTTTCCCTTTTCATTAAATAAAGGGCACAATGTATATTTTCACTGTTCTTTATTTTCGTACAACTAGTTTCAAAGCTTAGGCGTCATCATTAGGTACACATTAAACAAGTTGTCGTCCATTTATATAAATGGTATTAAAATGGACCGCAACTTATTTAATTTCTACCTGATGATGACGCCTAAGCGTCGAAACTAGTTGTACGAAATTAATGAACAGTAGAAATATACATTGTTTTCTTCATTTAATGAAATATAACTCCCACAACGTTGAGCCTGAAACAATTGAATCCTTCCTCTTTGTTCTTATGATTGATCAATGAGCCGAAATGACCGTCGCGATACAAACTTAGTGGAAAAGTACAACATTTCAAATCTTCTACATGGATTGCTTCCTTCATATCAAGCTTGAAACTTTGAACGAAATGGTGTCGACAAAAGTTGAATGAAGTACTACCTTGATCAGAAAGTTCCCGGAATAACCACCGTGTGGCGCTCCCATCGTTCCGATTTGAGTTCTGTTTTTTTGTTAAATTGGTACATCTGTTGTTGATATTCCCTTTAAATCTTAGTGTCATAATTTGACATTTGCAAAAGTTACGTAGCCAAGAGTACATCTATCTCTGTGTGTGTTGGCGATTTTTTACAATTGCAGAAATGGATTTAAATTTGCAACAACGAACTTGTATTAAATTTTGCGTAAAAAACGGATTTAGTGGCGCACGGACGTTGGAAATGTTGGAAAAGTGTTTCGGCAACGATTCTCTAAAAAAACGGTCGTTTACCAGTGGAACGAGCGGTTCAGAAGTGGTCGTGAGTCAATCGAAGATGATGAACGCAGTGGCAGACCATCGACATCGAAAGTCGGTGAAAAAATTGATAAAGTAAAAGAAATGTTGGTCAATAACCGCAAATTAACCATCAGAGAAATAGCGGAGGACTTGAACATTGCCTATGGATCCGCCCAAGACATTGTGGTTAATGATTTGGGTTTCCGTCGTGTAGCAGCAAAGTTGGTGCCAAAAGACCTCAATTTCATGCAAAAAAGAGACCGTGTTGACGTCGCAAAAGACATGATTTGCGAGGCTGAATCCGATCCCACATTCATCAAAAGGATCATTACTGGAGACGAGGCGTGGGTTTATGAGTACGACACGCAATCCAGACATCAGGCAAGTGAATGGCGTTCACCAAATGAGCCGAGACCAAAAAAACCACGTCGTTTTCAGTCAAAAAAGAAGGCAATGCTGACGGTTTTCATGGATTACAACGGTGTAGTGCATCATGAATTTTTGCCAGAAGGCCAGACAGTAAACATAGAGTATTATTTGGGCGTTATGAGACGTTTGCGTGAAGCAATTCGCCGAAAGAGACCAGAAATCGTCGCACAGTGCTATCATTATTCGTAATTTTTTGACGAAAAATGCAACAAATACCATCCAACAGCCACCGAATTCACCTGATTTGGCTCCCTGTGACTTCTTTCTGTTCAATCGAGTTAAAAAACCATTACGGGGAACGCGTTTTAGCAGCCGAGAGGAAGTAATGGAAAAATCGCAGGAAGCACTGATGGACATACCGAAAACCGAATATAAAAAATGTTTCGAGGATTGGATCAAGCGCTGGCATAAGTGTGTTGCAGTCGATGGGGATTACTTTGAAGGGGACAATATAGATTTAGATGAATAAACTTGTATTTTTAATTTTCTGAATAAATTCCGGGAACTTTTTGATCAAGGTAGTATATCCATGGTGCTTTCAAGTTGAATTTTTAGGAAACGTTTGAAGAAAGATTTTCGTCGGGAAGAACTGGGGACGCCAAAAAATATGAAAATTCGAAACAAGTCGAAATGCGGAACTTGTATTTGTTCTTCCATTACTTAACTTAAATTTATGGTGAATTACCATATGCATTCATGTTTCCTGCCTTGAATGAAGAAACAAATTCTTGCAAAAAATTTGTGTCCCTACTTTTTCTTCTTCTATTGTAATTCTTTCCCTGACTATTTTTTTTGAAAAATTATTTAAAAAAATTAATTATCTGATTTATTTATCTGTTCTTAACTGTTTTATTTTTGTGGAATAAAATTAAGAGCATGTGGATATTTGTGATTATAGCACATAGGCCTTTTTGTTTAAATAGAATAGACCAGGTTGAAATGCTAAAAAGTAGCGAGACATGACATTCATTTTCAAAGACTTCTTTTCATGAATTTTACTTCTCTCTCATGGAGTGAACAAAAATCAAAAGTTCCATCGCCGAAAATCGTTTTTCACATTCGGCAGCATGCGCAAAATACGAAATCCGGTGAATTCACGCATCTCCATCCGAGAGTAAGGGGAAAGAAGTACAAAAAGAAGCTCTTAACTTTGAATCTGACAGATTCTGAAATAAGTATGTTGACCGAGATACTTTCGAAATTGAACGAGCAATTTCATATTCCGCAGGAGTTTCGCGCCAATAAAAATTTTCTGCCCAATCTCGTTTTTTCTTTTCCTCCTCCCGGTGCTGGTGGTGGGCGGATTCCACTTATGAAGTGGAGAAGAGGTGGGCTCCATGAGAGAGAGGGGTGAGGGGTTTGCAGCCGCATAGCAGAGTTCCTAAAAATAGCCGTAACAGCTGCGGTACCTGCGGAAAATGAGAAACTCCTTCCTCATTCACTCTCTTTTATTTCTCTCTCTCCTCCCATCTTCCTCTCCTTCTCGCATACTCGCTCCCAAGGGATGTCCCCGTGGTGACCTTCCTCTGCTCCTCTCGGCCTGACCTCTCCCCTCCCCTCCCCCCGCATGACCCCTACGCAAGTGCGGTTCCCCGGTGCACTCATCACGCCACTAGCCCGCCCGCTCATCCACCCACGTCACGAGCTAACCCCACAAACCTCTTAAACTCTGAAACCATGCCACAGACCTCCAACGATAGCAGTTCTTCACTCTCCTGTGCCGCTTTCGTGTGCTCGTCCTTTTTCCCCCTCAACCCTCACGTGAGTTTTTTCTCGTCTCTCATTTGTTCCCTAACTCTCGCAATTTTCCCGATTCACCCTCACCGAACCCTTGTTCTCTGCTTTCCTTTATCGTGGAGTGATGAACAGTCCTCTTTCTCCTCTGTGGCATATCATGAGATCTACCTAACGTAGATCGAGGAATGATAGAAAGTTACATAAAGGTTAAATGGGAAATATATCGGTATGGAATGAATAATTCCTGTCTTCATTCTCCGATTGAGGAGATAACACGTTGTACACATCGTCAAGACAAATGGGAGGTTCTCTGTTGAAATCCAAGATTAAAAAGTTGCAATTGCAAGCTTTGGTATTACCTAAAAAGTTGAAAATAGGGTTTCCATGAGAAATGTTTGGCATGATCTGAATTTGAAAGATATTTTCACGTATATGAGCAAATAAAATTAAACTTACCATTGGTATGTTACATATTTATGTGAGAATAATTGTGAGTAATTAATGTAATATAGGGTACCTTTTAAAAATGTATATATTCACCTTTCCCCTGCTCTTCGTGTATCCGACTTGGAGGTATTTGAAGATTTAACTGAGGAAATAGACTTCCTAATATTCGCATGAAGTTAAAACAAATAACAGAAATCTTTCGAGGTATTGTTGATCACAAAATAGCCTAACATTCATTATATATCAACATAAAAAGTTCTTAGAGTCTTAAAAAATTTAAAATGTAGTTTGTTCAACTGGATTGTTTTCATGAAGTGTTTCGCCTAGTAAAAGTTTATGATTTTGAACTTCTCAAATGATCTCCGTCCCGCTAGTTTAGAGATTGAGGGTAGATATTTCCAAATTGACACTGTGGCCGGTACCTATTTATATTCCACGGTGTTGGAAATAATCGGTATATATTGGTATTTTTTTCATTTCATTATTCATTTCACCGGGGCTAGATGTTGGAAAGGGAAAAAAAAACACTTCCAGAATTATGATCCATCATTCCATATTTTTAAAAGAAGGTGCAGTGCAAGAAAATATGGGTGAAACAAATTTTTGAATGAGTGAAAGTACGTAAAATTGTTAAATTATAGAGTTTAGATAATAACCGAAATAATTTTTACCATAAAGTATAATACACCGGATAAATTTGAATGAATAAAGTCTAATATTACTCCCTTTGTTCGACTACTTTTCGTTCGATATATGGCGTAGTCATCATATTTTGTCCAGTTACCTGTAATATTTTTAATATGCTCACTTTTTAATTTTACCTGTTGGAAATCAGAGTATTTCAAGCATAAATGTTAAAACCTTTATGCTAATAGGAAGTAACCTGTGAACTGAGTACATACCAACCCCATTTGTAGGGACATGTATCAGTTATAATTTTTAGCTTAAGTTTTGAATTAATTGCACCTGCCGGGGCTCTGAAGTACGCAGACTCCAAGTTCTATGTCAAATACGTGGATCTGGGTAATAGTTCCCTCGACCAGCTCGTGATCGATTGAATACGGTGTATATCGGAAGGGGAATGATATATTGCAAGCCTCGAGATAAATTGAGGGGCGTTATCAATATGTTAAACATGATCGCATGATACGTACATAAGCATGTGCAACCGTCTGGTTATTTATGCTCCAGATACACTCCTGCAAAAGAGAGGATCGGGGGGGGGGGTGAGTTATTGCAATATTCTACTCAAGCAAGCGCAACCAGATCGCTTCCGGAATGAACAGGGCTTATATTCCATATTCTTGGCTGATAAAGTTCTACATGCATAAGCCGTCATCTTTGAACGATTTATTAAAGGGGATTCCGGAAAAATAATGGCTCTTAAAGCCCTTGAAATATCGTCCCCCCGGGGGCAGTTACCGGTGGAGGAACGGAAGTGGGTGGGAGTAGGAAAAAAGGTGGGGGGTGAATGGGTGGAAGGAAGATAGGGGGTAGAGGTAAAGCCATGCGGACCAAAGCAAGGCCAATTTCCAAACGGATCCATGTGTTTCCGATTTTATCGAAATGCAGAGCGAGTGAGAGTGAGAGAGGGGGGGGTAAGGAGAGGGGTCCAAGAGAGTCAGTAAGAGAAAGGAAAGGATGGGGGAGCTGGGAGAAAAACAAATTGTTGGATATGATAGAAGACGAGATGGACTCGGGGAAAGAGAACAAAGACGGGATAGGTAACAGGATGGAGATAGTCCGGTGGATTAGAGTGGCGGAAGATGGGATAAAGGGGGGGAGAGAAGGAAAAGGTGAGTGAGTAGAAGTGGGTTGAAGGGATCGAGGAAGACGGACAGCAGAGAGAGAGAGTAGGGAGGGAGGGACGGAGGGATGGATGGAGGGGACGGAGGGCTGAGAGGAGCGGATGAAATTGAAAGGCAATCGATCCACTGCGTGGAGGTGGTGGTACTGGTGGAGAGAGGGGAGCATGGGGAATCTATCATTCTTTCCAATCAGTCGTTGGTGCGCTGTCAAAGGTTGCTCGTGCCGCGAGGGATGAAAAAAATCATCGCCAGGAAGCGAGGTATGGGTGGTAGGTATAGGTGGTGGCGCTTCTGTATTTTTTTTGTCGAAAAAAAGGAGAAGGACACACAGAGGGGAGATAAAAGGGGATATTAACGTGCTTGCCAAATGGATGCATGGGTACAAATACCGCCGTGTTATAGCTCGTAAATTTGGAATCTTTAGGCTTCTTTATTTTTTCCTCGGTGAAACTTTGCGAGATAGGAGCGGAGCTCTCGTGGAAAAAAGTTGGAGTGAGGGATGGATGAGACGGACTACGCTTTAAACTTTTTATGAGTGGAAGGTGCAGAATTAGAGGATGAAATAATACTGAGCCCAAGGTAAAATGGGTTCCGAGTGTCGTTAGCAAATTAAAAAAAATAATTATTGTTATGCGAGATATCGTGGGAAACTACGCAGTATGGCACAATTTGAGTGTCTGGTACGTAATTACTATATTCACTTTCCTTGCCCAATTGGTTAATATAATTGTACTTTAATGAAGGTTTTCTATCACAAAGAATAAGCATAATGTTAGAAAAATCGGTAGCTACATATTTTCCTTTGAATTTAAGTTTAATGGACAAAACTTTTAATATAAAACGACTGTATATTAGATGTAGCCTATAAACGAACAAGAAATTCTGTGAGAAGGTAGAGAACTTAGCTTGGCGCAATAGAATTACGAATATACGTATTTCATTAAAAACCTAGGTGATCGTTTGATATTGATTAATTGAATGAAGTACGTTAAAAGATAAATATGAAAGATAAAATATTCGTAATAACATTAGCAAAGGTTGTGCGATTAGAGAATATTTCACTCTATAATGCTCTAAAAATAAATGGCTTGATTGAGTAAAGTTATTATAAGGACGTAAAGTGTGGTTTTCCCTAAAATACTTTTGTCAGCTGGCCTGAAATAAATATAAAAATATTATTTTGATGCTGAATTAACAAAATATAATAATAATAATAGCAACACAAATGAATTAAAAAGAGAGCAAAATATAAATAAGCAGCAATAATAATTGTTTTGTGGATTACTTACTACACTAAAAAACAACAAAAATCTCGACTCGGTTGTCAATGAATAATCTTCATCATCGGTGGATGCTTAGATGTGATCGTTTACGTTTTACTGTGAAGCATGATGGGAGAAGAGGGATTGGGAAGAGGTGAAAAAAATGGGGAAGGGGAAGGGAAAACCGGTTTTTGACGTCACCGCTGCATAAATAGAAGAGAAAGCAGAATTATATCAAAGCGAATTCATGACCGTGAATACTTTTAATAATATCGAGCTGCTTCGAACATTAAGATCGCGTTAATAATCAAATTTGTGTCAATTATTCGCATTAAAATCATTCTTTATGATAATATGATAATTTTTACGAAGCATTTCTTCAATTGTTACATATTTGCAGAAGCTTTGTACTATTCCTTAGCGTTAACACATCTTGAAGTATATCTAACGTACACACCATCTGAATCGCTTCACTTTGAGGCATGAATTACACTTCTATTTTTTGTTTTCTTTATTAAAGTTGAACGACAATATGCGGTTTTATGGCAATCTAAATTGAAAGAACCCTTAAAAATTGTCTTTTCATTAATTAACATTTATATTATTTAATTTATGGCTTGGGTATACAATAAGAATAATATGTTGTTACCTATATTAAGGTTATTTCCAGCTAAATAAATTAACTTAATGGCCAACTCCCTCTGTTTTTCCCTATTTAATTTATCAGTTGATGGATAAGTATCAACTGACGAAATTATTTTGATTTATCTGACCTTTCCGCTGAAGTATTCTTTGAGTTTGAAAAATTCATATGACGCATATTCTAAGAATGAAGGCTACTATTGTAAGAGGAAGAGAATAAAATTTTATAATTTCGGCTGGCCTGTTATTAGTACGAATAGGGTGTCGACTCCATCAGCCACGTAACATAAAGATATTTCAACGACTTGAAACCCGGGTTGAATTAATAAAATTTAGTTGAAATTACAAGTGCTTTATCTATTCCTTTTTAAATAATTGAGTGATTGCTCAAAGTTAATGCTTTGCGACTGTACGATTGGAAAAAGGCGTTTTCAGCATGACGAAGTTTATAGCATTAAACGTATTTCAACTCCGCCGGAGTAACAGGATCCATGTAACAATGGAGACCTCATGTCTTTCATTAAAGAAAGGAAAAAACAAGAAAATTACGGAACGCTCGGAATCTTCTTTGACATGAATAGGATTTTAAGATGACAAGTATTAGATTTGATGTTTAGCAATTGGCGGTCGGTGTCGACACTTAGCATTAAATTCCTTACCCACATATAAAACCAATACAGTATACAGGATGCTTTCCGAAAGTAATGCAACTATTTTTTAAAAGTAATTTTATAAACAGATTTGCACAAATACTAAAATATTTTCAAATTAATGTTCTTGGGCCTTTACACATTTTTTTAGCGACTCTGCAATGACCGGTACGCGCCCTGGAAGGCGTCTTCGTGGACTTCTAGCTTGGTCTTAGTCACGACTGATTGGATCTCTTATATGAACGAAAAACGGGTTCCTTTCAGGGCTGCCGTAATCCAGGGGAACAAAAGAAGTCTACTGAAGCGACGTCAGGACTCTAAAGGGGTGGGGCAGCGTCGGAACCTGGTGTTTGGCCAGGAACTCGCGGACTCGTAGTGCGTTGTGGCAAGGTTCGTTTTCGTGATGAAGTTGCCAGGCAGTAGAGATGTCTTATCTCGTCCTGATGACCCTTTTTTGGAGTCTTTCTGATATATCCACGTAGTACGCTATTTCACATTAATACTCTTATATCGGCTATTATCCATGGAGCGGAGCGGCATTTAGAATATAAGACCTGTAATAGGGCAAGCATGTTGAGAATTTCGATGATTTTTATGAAAAAACTGTTAATTTTAATATTCAATCCGAGAAATTTTTACTCCAACTCTATTTGCCAATTTCGATCAATCATTTGGATTAATTTAATTTTGCAATGGACCAATTGAGTTTTCATGGATAGTTCCAATTTTTAACAATATGCGTTATGGGCATCCAGTCATCTCAAGAGAGATATAAAACCAAATGTTAATCAAAACTTAAAATGCCACTTCATACGGCAACAAAGATCATGTCTGGGTATTTTTCGTCGTTAATCAATTTATACGGAAGGTAATTTATTAAAAAGTATTTTGTTTAAAGAACAGAATGATCCGGTTATTAAAATTAATTGACAGTGTGCAGAATGAGGTACTCGTGTAGCAGTTGCACTTTACTTCCCGAGCGTTCAAGCTCCTATGAATTTAGCCCTGACAATGACACCTCCCCTACCTCATTTCATCAGTGAATGCGCATTTAAGGAAACTCCTTTGGAGAGGTTATTTTGTTTTCAACTAGGTTTCAGATACAGATCTATAATCTCAGTAAACATCCAAAAGTTTGGCTTGACAGGAGGTAAACTTCCCTTCCTATGAGGCCCTACGGCATTTGAAAATCACTTGTTGTTGGGTAGGCAAATTTCTTCCTCTCCGCTGTCTGCAGTTTTCCAGCCAAATCTTATGCCAAAAATATTACACATTGGAGATGGTGGCGTCCAGAGGCATCAGTCTGATTTGAATCTGGGATTTTCCGGTAAAAAGTTGAACATCTACCAGCTATGCTGGCTCGCTACATCAGCTGTAGACATAACATGAAATAAATACTTTTTAAATAGACAATAATTTAAATCGCATTGGAAAATAATTGGTTGACTGCATACTTATTAATGCGAGCCATTTTGGCATCTTTTTCCATATCAATGTAATGCATATTGGGATAGCGAGCACTTAAATGTCATGACATTTAACGGCCGGGAGCGGGAAACTCACATAGCTCTTCTATTAACATAATAATATAGAATATTATCCAAGTGCCGCCAGACACTTGATCAGGGGTCACACACCTGTAGGTACAGTTTGGTAGTTATTGCCTTGAAAAATGCATAGTATCTGAAGTTTCCGGTCAGTATCAATCTAAGAGCTAGAGTTCATCTATAGACATGAAAACCTTCAAATTTAATATGTTATAAATTCCTAAGTGGCGGAGAGAGATGTCTATGTATATCATCTCTTCATTCATGATAGTAATATGATTGATCTGCTAATGCGAAATTTCCCTTGGCATATTAATATAGGATTTTCATTAAAATATACTCTTTGATGGTATGACTACTTTCAGATCGATGTATCATTCAAGGTTTTCTCTATAAATAAATGAATATATATGTATATATATACATGTATATATATATGTATATACATACATATACGTAGGTAAAGATGTATTTTTAAGTATTTCTACGCATATATACAGGGTCAGACGTAGAATTAATCCGGAAAAAATTGTACAAAATACAAAAATTCTTCAAAATAGCACCCTTGTGCATCGACGTGCAGGCGTTGACGGGAAACTCGTTCAGGTACCTCTTCACGGCCTCTGAAGTTGGTGAGCGCCCCAAAATGATAGTCAATGAGCTCCTTTTCATTCTTGGATTCAACAGTTGTGGGTCACTTTCACAGAAGTCGAAGAGAGCACATAAAAATTTTCACACGAGCAGACTTCTGATCGTTCGAGATCACCTTTTAGACCATTTTGGCGCACACCGTTCAATTGAATAAATATTCTCTAAGCATACGGTGTACTGTTGTTTTCGGAATGCTGCGCTCTTCTACTAACAATCTAACACTCGGGTGTTAATCGGAATTCAATACCTTTTTCCTTTTTTAAGATGTGGTGATTCCCCGACGTATGTCTTTTACTGGGTTAGTCTCCGTTCCAGCCGAGGTTTCGATGCTCGAGCCGTAAGGACCTGCAGATAACTGGCGCAGGTTGCGAGACTTTAGAAAGACTTCTATCACCTTTCCCGTCAAAAACAGTCCGCGTTGGCGGGAAAAAAATCATTCTATTTACTTTTGGGACAACTCTGCGTATATCTCGCGTGTTTGTATGTATATATATATATATATATATATATATATATATATATATATATATATATATATATATGATTATATGTATACCATAAACAGTAATCAACCCGAAGGTCGGTTTAGTAGATGATGGTAGAGCTCACCCATGTACTAAGCCCGACGGCGTGTGAATACTACTAACCAGGGTAAGAAGGGAATATAGAATACAATCAGGACGTTTTTGCCTGTTTTGTAGATTTCGAAAAAGCGTTTGATAGAGTGAATTGGGAAAAATTAATGCGTGTATTGCAGAAAATAGGAATGGATTGGAGGGACAGGAGACTGATCCGCAACCTGTACATGTCTCAGACTGCTCAGGTGCGAGTGGGGAACGGAGAGTCTGGATGGGCAGTGTTAGGAAGAGGTGTAAGGCAGGGTTGCCCATTGTCACCGGTACTGTTCAACGTATATGTAGAGGAAATATCGGAAATATAATAGGAAATATATTTTGTAGAGGCATGGGAAGAACTGGAGGTAGGAATGAAAGTAGGAGGGGAACTCGTAAAATCGGTTAGGTTTGCTGATGACCAAGCATTAGTTGCTCAGTCAGCCAAGGGGTTGCAAGCATTGTTGAGTGAATTGGAGGTTCAGTGCGATAAATATGGGATGAGAATCAATATTAATAAAACAAAGGTTATGCGATTTTCCAGAAAGAAAAAGGCTAAGCTAAATATTAAAATAGGCGGGGAAAGAATAGAGCAGGTAGAGCAGTTTACATATCTCGGAAGTGTTTTGGACCAATACGGTCAAAGTGGTAGGGACGTAAGGAGAAGAATTGCGCTAGGCAAGGAGGCTTTCTCAAGGAGGAGGGAGTTGATGACGGGGACGTTGAGTAGGGATGTTAAGGCAAGACTCGTAAAAACTCTGATATGGAGCGTAGCTATGTACGGCGCGGAAACGTGGTCGCTGAAGCAGGAGGATAGACGTAGATTGGAGGCTTTTGAAATGTGGGTGTGGAGAAGAATGGAGAAGGTGAAATGGACCGAAAGGAAAACAAATGAGGAAGTACTGGAAATGGTGGGTGAGGAGAGGGGTTTGTTGAGAGAAATCCTATGGAGGCAGGAAAAATGGATGAAAGGCGTATTGAGTGGTAGTGGAATGTTGAAGAGGGTAATAGAGGGGAGAATGTTGGGCAAGCGAGGTAAGGGTAGGAACAGGATAGGGATGTTGGACGGGATGAAGGGAGGAAAGAAGTACACCAAGATGAAGAGGGACCTGATATAGATTAGTTTGCTAGGTGGGGAGTCACAAAATGTTTATTTGATAGTTGTGTCCATCCAAAAACCTACCTTAACCGGTAGATTACCTAATAATAAAATAAATGGTTATATATATATATATATATATATATATATATAGATAGAGGAGAATAGTGGTAAAAGCAATGCGAGGATATAGAAATTTACAGAGGAAGGGTGAAATTGTGATATTTTCTCTGGCCTCATAATATACGAATATCGTATATGCATGTCCTTACTAACCATCTTACCGAGACAATTCGCATTGCACCATGTCCACAAACATTATTTCTCGCTGTTAAATGACGGAATTTTAAGAATGCACGTCTCCTAATGTAGTTCGATGTAAATCGGCGTTCTGATAGTAAAGCGACACCGCAGGTTCATGCTTACTGACTTCCATGTGAGAGACTCTTGATCTCAAGCTCAAATGTCACACATTGCCCTCGTGAAATCATTCTCGGGATAAATTTAGCTAAGCTTCTTAAAAAGACTATTAGCATGACTCGCAGATGGATAAAATAAAGAGGACTCGCCCATTTTTACGATATGCTACGTTTTTGGGAGTTATAAGATGAGTTGGGATTTTCTTCTGTTTGAGACCAAATGCTGAAATCATTAGTTCATGAACCTGTATCTCTCTAAATTAATTAAACGTAGTATGCTACCGCAAATGTAATGGCAGGAAGAAGTTAGTAGGATAAATAATACACGGTAACGATTACTGAAACTTTAGCGCGTGTACATCTGTTTTTAGGTGCAGAATAGGGATAGGATGGCGAACCACAAAGAACCCAGACGAGTCGGAGTAACGTAGGAAATGACGAGGGGAAGATGGGGGAACTGTTGGAGGAAGAAGGGAGTTGAGTGCTGGGGATCCCGGGTGTATGACAAGGGAAGGGTGGGGTGGAGGAGCAAATGAGATGGGGTTAAAGAGACGGAGATGCTGATAGCATTTGTAAAGATGGGGTGGGGTTACTTGGAGAGGGAGAGGCGTATTTCCGTAACGAGTGATCACTGGGGAGGAGGGGTGGAGCGTTAGGGGTGAAGGAAATGGAGCTTTAATGAAGGAAAATTCGGAGGAGTGGTGTATACCGTGCGGTGAGGACCTACGGGTCCCTTCCTCCCGTCCTGCGCTAAGGGGGTTGAATTTGTAGACGCGGGAAAATGGGAAAGGTAATGGGTGAGTGGGTTGTGGAGTAGTGTGAGAGGCTAACGGATGCCATTAGGCTACTCAGCTCTCCGCGGTACACCGATATCGGTGTTGACTGAATTAATTTCTCGAGGAATAAGGGTCTAATGACAGCGAGTGCCCGTTTCTAAAGTTTTATTATCGATGCTTACGGGGTGTCACGAACCCTTTTACTTTGCACTGATTGCATCGTAAGGGTCGTAACAAATATTCTAGAACTTTCAGAGTATGAACACTGAAAAACCTTTTCATAGATGTATATTTATGTTTAAATAGGGCTTTTGTAGAAAAAAGTAATTGATTTCTGAATTCATAATCTTGTTTCGAATGCTTTAGTGAGTAAATATTTCAAATAGTTATCAGAGTTTATTTTTCATGCGTGTAATATATATATACTTATATGTAGATTATGTTCACTTCATGACACAGCCTGAAAAATAGGCAACCGGAACGGAGGAAGTCGCATGTTTCTGCCTATATTGCAGGAAACACAGTTTATCTAAATAACTTAATCAGAAAAAAGAAGTGACCAATTTTTTTAGATATTCTGTGAAAACTTGGTCAGAAAAAAGCAAGTGACCAAGTTTTTTAGATACATTGTGTTTCCTGTAATATAGGCTATAAGCATGCGAGTTTCTTCGTGCTGGTTGCCTACTTTTCAGGATGTGTGTCAAGAAGTGAACATGTTCTATATATATATAGCCTATATTGCAGGAAACAGTATATGTGAAAAACTTGGTCACTTGCTGTATGTATTGAATGGTACAAAGGCCTGAAATAAATAAATTATATGTATTTAATTTCAAATATATATATATATCGTCATGTGAGGATTACAGAACAATAAGTTTGATATCCCACGCAGCTAAAGTTATTCTCAGGATCATCAACAAAAGGATAGAGAGTAAGGCAAATGATTACTTAGGGGATGATCAGTTTGGGTTCAGGAAAGGAAGAGGTACGCGTGATGCCATTGCAGTAATGAGATCACTAGTCGAGAGGAATATAGAATTCAATCAGGACGTTTTTGCCTGTTTTGTAGATTTCGAAAAAGCGTTTGATAGAGTGAATTGGGAAAAATTAATGCGTGTATTGCAGAAAATAGGAATGGATTGGAGGGACAGGAGACTGATCCGCAACCTGTACATGTCTCAGACTGCTCAGGTGCGAGTGGGGAACGGAGAGTCTGGATGGGCAGTGTTAGGAAGAGGTGTAAGGCAGGGTTGCCCATTGTCACCGGTACTGTTCAACGTATATGTAGAGGAAATGATTAAAGAGGCATGGGAAGAACTGGAGGTAGGAATGAAAGTAGGAGGGGAACTCGTAAAATCGGTTAGGTTTGCTGATGACCAAGCATTAGTTGCTCAGTCAGCCAAGGGGTTGCAAGCATTGTTGAGTGAATTGGAGGTTCAGTGCGATAAATATGGGATGAGAATCAATATTAATAAAACAAAGGTTATGCGATTTTCCAGAAAGAAAAAGGCTAAGCTAAATATTAAAATAGGCGGGGAAAGAATAGAGCAGGTAGAGCAGTTTACATATCTCGGAAGTGTTTTGGACCAATACGGTCAAAGTGGTAGGGACGTAAGGAGAAGAATTGCGCTAGGCAAGGAGGCTTTCTCAAGGAGGAGGGAGTTGATGACGGGGACGTTGAGTAGGGATGTTAAGGCAAGACTCGTAAAAACTCTGATATGGAGCGTAGCTATGTACGGCGCGGAAACGTGGTCACTGAAGCAGGAGGATAGACGTAGATTGGAGGCTTTTGAAATGTGGGTGTGGAGAAGAATGGAGAAGGTGAAATGGACCGAAAGGAAAACAAATGAGGAAGTACTGGAAATGGTGGGTGAGGAGAGGGGTTTGTTGAGAGAAATCCTATGGAGGCAGGAAAAATGGATGAAAGGCGTATTGAGTGGTAGTGGAATGTTGAAGAGGGTAATAGAGGGGAGAATGTTGGGCAAGCGAGGTAAGGGTAGGAACAGGATAGGGATGTTGGACGGGATGTAGGGAGGAAAGAAGTACACCAAGATGAAGAGGGACCTGATATAGATTAGTTTGCTAGGTGGGGAGTCACAAAATGTTTATTTGATAGTTGTGATGATGAAATATATATATATATGAAATGAATAAATTGTGTGAATATAATTCAATTATAATTCAATGCATACAGCAAGTGACCAAGTTTTTTAGATATGCCTTTATTCCTGTAATATAGGCTATAAGCATGCGACTGCATTCGTTACTGTTGCCTACGTTTCAGGATGTGTGTCATAAAGTCAACATATTTTATGTATATTAGGAATTAAATCCCGTCGCGAGCAATTGGGTATGCAATTGGAGAATAAAAGCTTAGCCAAATGGAATACTATATCTTCTATTATTCATCATATTTACGGAACTTTTCGGTTTAAGTTTTGACCCCATATCATCAAGCTCAATTTTGCGGCATTTTGTATCAGGAGCAAGGGGCTTTGCATCATTTAGTGATTTTACATGTACAGTGTTTTTAAAACTAATAATTATCTCAAATAATGCTTTATGTCTTTGAAAATATTATAGCGGAATGCAAGTGTAAAAACCTTGCTGAATAAGTAGGCAACTAACGTTTACGAGAAAAGGAAAATTATTGAAATTTTGAACCATTCATAGAGTAGGGAAAGTTTCAAAATTAATGTTACTGTTTTTCTTATGAAGTATTACTTCTATCTTTATCAGAGTGTGACAATTTTTAAATAAAATTATGGATTCTACGTTGAATAATAAATAGAATGGTTTGAGGGGTCACTTTGTGGAAGCGATTCATATCGGAAAAAAAATACTTTGTTTTTCATTATGCATTATATTATGCACGACCCAGGTTTCGATTACAAAGTCATGATCCCTTCCAGGATGATGACTTTACAAGTTCATCCAAGATGATGACTTTGCAAGATTACAAATTCATCATCCCTTCCTGGATGGGATGACTTTGTAAGTCGAAACCTAGGTCGTGCATAATAATATATATGGAAGAACAAAGTATTTTCTTTTCCGGTTGAATAATAATTTTAAGATACAACTGAAATAACAAGAGCGTCTTAAATCCAAGATAGCAACAAGCATTTGTTGCGATATTATGTCAATTCCATATTTTGAAGTTTATTTAATGTTTTATTATATATATGCATAATAGATGATTTGGGTACTTTCAGGTATGCTGTTTGGCCCATTGACGAGAGTACTTCACTCGCTACCCTTTGAATAGTCCTTAAAAGTTCGTGTTGGCTGAGCTTAAAGGGTACAGACCGTAAAAAAAACTGCCGAGGGATCGGTGACTAAGTTCAGTAAACGCACAACAAACAAGTGGAGGAATGTTCACGAGCACCCTCGAAGACACGGGAGCGCTTATATTTGAGGGAGGTGAAGTGGTCGGAACACGATGGGGCCAGGGAGAATGAGGTGGTGCAAGGGGCGGGATTCGGTTGTAGCGGACGAGGTGAAATGGGAGTGGAGTGGTAAATGCGGTATGAGGGAGGACGAGGGAGGGGAAATTGCATGATTGAACTATCGAAGAGGAGGAAGAGAAGAGCGCTCCAGGAGAGGGCGGTATGGGGTGAGAAAGGGAGCGGAACATGTCGAGGCATGGGTTTATAGAGGGGGATGCAGAAGGCAGGGTTGGGTGGATTATATGTGGGTTGAGGACGGGGAGTGCCGTTAGGGTAGATAAGGAGAGGAAGGGAGACGTTGGGAGAATTTGGGAGGGGTGTTGGTTGAGCAGGTGTGGGGTCGAGGGGATGAGGGGGTTAGAATAAAGACGGCGAAAGTTGGAAATAAAGAAGCGAGACGCTGGGTAATACAATAGGAGATGACGGATGAGGGATAAAATTTAGATGGCGAAATAAGAGACGGATGGTATAAGGTGAGAAGGAGTTTATGGCTTCGCGAGCTAAAATAATAAAAAGAAATGAATTCCGTCTGCGCAGATACTGATATAAGCGTAATGGAATGTAAACGAAACAGAAAAGTCATCTTATAGCGTAATATCTAAAGGAAAAATTGCATCAGAGGCATTTCATGGATTACCACTTTCTGTAGGAATGTTATTTTTATGCTGGAATATTTTTTGAGTGGGTCTCGTAATAACTCTAGAACCCGATTATTTTGCTGCTAACTTGTCCATAATCACCTTTGCACAATTAACATTTGACATGAATTTCTGGTCTAACTGCTAAAATTAACCATGGATGTTGAATTACATTTTTTTAGAAAAACTCATTTTAAACTAGCAAGAATAGATAAGCAATTTAATGGGAGTTGGTCGGTTAGTTATAAGACATAAATATAACTATTTGCGCTTAATATATTATCGTAAAGAATATACAGTATAACAGTATATCTATATACTGCGAAAGTATGTCCTCTTTCACTTGAATGTTATTTGTATAACATATTGATGCTTTATTTAGGAATATTGGTTATCCTACACTTGTATTTTTAAAAAGATGCATACATGATGGCGGACTTCAATACTTAGAGTTTATTATGTAATATAATCACTAATGGATGAAATGGGTCAGTGATACATGTACAACAACAATGAACATACATTTATTTGAAAGTTCATGATAATTATTAGTGGTAAAGACTATTTGTTCTTTTCAAAATCATTAATTTCCATAATAAATTTACAGCGCACATGGGTGAGCCAACTGGATACAACATCCTCTCCTTTTTGTCCTGAAAAATCCCAATAAGATTTTCATTATATTTATGATCATGGGTAAATGTAAGGGAAACATTGATAGGTCATGGGAGAAGGAAAGAGGATAAAAACGTCGAAGGAGAAGTAAGTTGAAGTGAAAGTATCGCAAAATGGTAACTTTATGTATAACTTCCGATTATTCCGGATTTACTGCGTAAATAAACAGCATATATTTTTACTAGTGAAGTCTTTATCCTCTAAATTCTGTTTGAGAATAATAAGATTTAAATTACCTAAACCTTGTGATGCGATCAACTTCATTAAAAGAATCCGCCCTAATTTAAGATGATGCTTATTCTAAGCCACGAATTTCCTAACAGAACATCATATTTTCGTTATGTTATTAAGTTATTACATTTTGATCAAGAGTATGATGTATAATTACTGAAAAACATTTTTACATGTATACTTCTACATACGATTAATTACATATGTCGGCAACATAATATTTGATCGGTATATGAATAAAAATGACAGTGTTTTGCAATTATTGCGTTAGGTTTATTATAATGCATATTATTAACCTTTAACTTTATAGAAATCTTTGGGGTTCAACTCCTGTCTTAATATTACTGTGTCTTAGACCTCATATCCCAATTAGAGATTGGTGGAAACCAATTACTTTTTATGTTGACCGAAATATTGAATAATTTTCGCTATAAGCGACAACTGTTGAATGCTAACCGGAGGGGAAGAAAGTTTCGTATGCGAAAATGTGAGTAGTCTCGATGAAAGTTAGTTATAGTATTAGCTTATATAATAGAGTTGATTAAACATATTTCATCTTTTCACTCTCTTGCTAGAATGTTCCTTTTATCTTTATTTTTAGAATGGATTGATGGATAGAACAAGTCACTTTGCGCCAATATCTGTATTTCAGTTCAATTGTCCGCTTTTTGGCATGTAATAGCAAAAACAAAAACATTATATGCTAATTGTACGAACTTTATATTACCAACTCGAGATAGAGAAAAAGTTCTAAAGTCTCTTTAGTATCCAGGATTTATAATAACCTGTAATAGTTGCTTCACGATCCAATAAAGCTATTTAAAATGTTAGGTGAATCGAATACTTCAAATGTAATGCCTCTTTCCTAAGGAACTTAACACTTACTGAACACTTAGTGGCATGACCACATGCTTTTTTGTTGAACCGTCTCCCACACCCGAATCACACTCTGTAGTCAGGCGTGAGGTCAATGAAAATTTTTATCATTAGGGAAATAAAATTGTACTTACTAATTAATATTAAACTTGAAATTACATAAATTGTCATATGTGACAAAAATCATGCCAAATAATAATTCTGTGTAACTTTATTTGAGCATCTGGGACACATTTGATGTTATGAAAATGTTTAAAAATAAATTGAAGATTGGAATAAGGTACCTTATAAATCGTCTCCCACGCATAAAACGATACATGCCAAAGGGATAGAAATTACGAAATGCGTTTTATTCACTTGGACACTAGAATAAAGTCATAAAACCGTTTAAAAGGAAAAGGCAGAAAATTATTTCCTCTGTAATTTCGAACAATAGAAACTTGATTAGATGTCATGCTCACTCTTGGAGTATAGCTCGGAAAAAATACGTTGCCCGCCTGTCCACGGCAAGACTAACTGATAGTTAAGTGTGAGTGATATCGAGCGTGGTCGAGAGGACATGGAGGGGAGGTTGATGAGGGGGTAGGAGTGGGATGTGGTATGACGAGAATGGATGGACTCAGAGAGGAAAATGGCAGTGTGAAACCGAGATCATAATTGTGAGAAGATGGGTGGAGTAGGGAATGAAGGAGGCCGGTAGCAGGGGCAAAATAATGAGATCGCACGTTAAAGAGGGGTAGGAGGAATAAAAACGTATATTCAAGTGTTTACGTATCGGTTTGGAATACATGCTTTGGAATACAGCATATTTTTCCTTGCGGATATGTATCCGCAAGGTGTTGGGATGAAATATTTAGGACCAGAGATGGGTGAAATAGGGGTTGGGGAGGGATTCGAAGATGGACCAGAGAAATACAGGTCTATTAGAGACGAGAGAGTGGTATCGCTCGTTGAGAAAGAGCAGAATGGAGAGGGAGAGTTCAGGAAGTACATTCGCTGTAGTCGGTGCTATCGAGACCAAGGAAGAGGAAGAGGTGAAGAGGGTAGATATTCTTCAACCATGATTCGGCGGAAAGATAGGTCTCCCTCTCTCACCCCCAAAAGCCTTCTTGCTCGGAGTAAGTGGGCTGGGTGGTGGAATTGGGGATAGCGAGGTGGACCAGGGATATGCAGTCGGCGGTGAAGAGACGAGAGGAGAATATGAAGGGGAGAAATAAGCAGGGTAAGATGGAAAGGCGAATATATATGTGTATATATATATATATATATATATATATATACACACATATATGTAAACACACAGCATATAAGAGGTTCAGGGACTGTATAGCAAGGGTGGGAGCGGAGGGATGCATTAGAACAAAGGAATGGTAAGGGAAGCTGCTTTGGACGGAAGGGAAAAGGAAATGAAGTGGGAGGGGTGTGTGTGTGAGTAGATGGAAGGTGGGGAGCAGTGGGATTGGGGAGCGGTTTGTGGAAATCTTTGAATGAGCAAAGGGAGAGACAAGGAACTGACAGTGGAAGGGTCGAAAGGTAAAGTGGAACGGGAGGGACTATTCCGCAGTAGACAAGCTGTGGCTCTCGAGATTTCCCGAATCTTCACACATAGAGGAAGAGGCAGGCGTATGTGCTTTGAGCTGGCAAGATAGACTGCTGAATACGTTCGTTCTGTAAATGACCGACTTTGTTCATCCTCGCCGCCAAGATGGGCAATATTGACTCTTAGCTTTTTTTCCTCCTGCTCATCAAGGCAATCATCCTTTATCTAAAGGAAAAATTGAGAGTTATTATTTCACGGCGGCCATCAACACTGGGTATCTTATTTTGTTAGACCCATCAGATCGGCTAGACGAGAACCAAAATGCTCTTTTGACGTTTCTTTGTAAAGGATACTACAATCCATTTGTTACTTTGGGGTGTAATGAGAGTGACATAAATATATTAAGTGCAATATCACAAGATCAAAAGTAGCACAACTCTGCACGTAGGATTTCTTATATGTAACATGTATGCTATGTGTAAATGTATTTTTTAGCAAGGCTTTCATTCTTTTGGTCTTTTAGAAGATAAAGGACACAAAACGCACAATTTCCTGATTTCGGAGAATAAAATGCTATTATCACTACATTCTACTTTTACGGAATATGGATAACCTAATGTAAAGGAATCCCGCCAAGTTTGACCTTAGGCAGTTTGCTACATCGGGACATTTATTGGAAACGCGTATTCCTGTAGTAATGTAAATCTGGTTATAGAGGTAATGTAATAAAAAATATTTTCTATCACCAGGGAACTTTCATATGGTTTTATAAGCTAATTCCTTTACTCGGATTACATTGTATCGCATTTAGATCACAGAAACTTTTGAGGATTTACAACCTTTGAACAGTTGACCTAATCTTAGGCGTTGGTGATAACTGCTTGTAAGGTAACGCTGGGTCTCCGACAGGCATATAGGTTTTTGAGGTGCTAATCGGATTCTCACGTAACGAATATCAAGTCTCTTCGTTTTCTTTATTTCTCCCCGATAATATCACACTCATGAGCGCGTTTATGTTCAGTACGTGCTATATATTCAGAGCATTATTCCTACTTGCGCACGATAGATAAGACGCCAGGCAGTGAAACTAAGTGGGCGTATTGCCCTATTATTTTCTTGCTGATAACTTAATACATGACATGTATCGAGGTCAAGAACTCACGGCGTTCGATGAAACTCACGAAAAAATCACAAAAGCAAGTGAGAAGGGCATTGGAGCTGATAAAGAGCAGCAGAAAGGGTTGGTGCCCATAAGGGCGCTCAGGGGCGTGGGGGAAGATGTTTGATGGTAAGGGGTATCACCATCATCATCATCGTCTCGTCTTCAAACAGGGTCTCTGGGGGGAGTTTTTGTCAGCGTTGGTCGGTAAGTCACCAGGAATTCACCAGGAACACAACTCCATTTACAGTCATCCTTCGGCACAATTTCAGTAAAATAAAATAACGAACGTGATCAGTAAGTTACCAAATACGATTGAGTAAGGTAAACTTATGTATTTTTTCTCCATCCATCTTTGCTCTTCCCCTCGTTTAAAATATGACATTAAAATTTAGGTGTTTTTTGGGAAAAGTTATTATTGTGTATTTACCTGTAACAAAACGAAATAGCTGTCCTCAATATTTCTCATTCACGTCAACTAAGTTGCTCTTACGTGTCAACATCGCTATTTGAGGTAGGATTGCATGTAACTGGATGTAGCACTCATTCGAATATTAACTTTTTCAGAATGGAATACACCAAGATTTTCCATACATCAATTTAACCATGGGAATCTCATCGAAGAATTTCTGCGATAAACCACTTTCCTCGATGTATTTGTAAACCGTATCACTTTGTGTTAACTAAATTAAAAACGTGTATTGTTAATTGAATGCGGATGAGTCCTAAATATCCTAAGAATGTATACACACGTAGTTATAGTATAATATTTAGTAAGAAATTAAAGCCTTCTATTACTAATTTAAATTAATGTAATTTTCAGCGCTTAGATTTCCAAAATCTGCATATTGTCATTGTGTTTTCCAATGTCCAGATAATATTTTTCCGGGGTTTTATCCGTGGAGAGAAGTCAAGTCAATAAATATATCAAATTTAGTTAATATGGAAAATAGAAATTTGGTAAGTTAGTATATTTCAACTCAATCGGCACGCGACATAGTTTTAATGATTTGTAATTGGTAGTTTCGTTTTAATTATTTATTATTGTGAAAAATTAAGTCCTACCTCTAGCATTCCTATTTTTATTCCCTTTAATGAAAATTGAAGATCGGTTGCTTGGTCGAGAGCCATTTAACGTGAGTGGTTAACAGAATCACCTTAAGCTCATTGCGCTTGATAAATCTTGATTAATGGATAATAGCTGGCGAATGACATTTTAGACCGATTGATGGAGGGTTTTCGGGTGATATGGATATAATTGAGCACACTAATTATTTTCCGCCGTTGCATCAATGAGGGTATGATTTATTGAGAACATAATGGAGAAATATTTAACTATAACTACTCTACAAATGCTTTTAAATAAATAAATGATCATGTATAAATATAAATAAATAAATATATGCATATTTATATAACCGCATTATCGTAAGTATTTTTATAAACGCAATCTTAGGGAAAAATATTTTTAATTTATAATAATGAAAGGCCTTCTTCTGAATTTACTATATACTGTCTCCTATTCGAAGCTGTAAGTAGGCATACGCATGTCGATAACCATTAATAAATAATTCGTAATAGATCAGTATTTAAATGAACATGTGTGAATATGTTTTTGCAATATTATGGAGGTTTTAATTCTTTTCACGTGTGTAAATAATGGTTAAAAGTTAAAACTTAAGCCAAATTTGGGGAATTCGAAGAGAGAGTTTTAATAAAATTCTACCACTCATCATAGAATAAGAACTATTCTTACTAAAAAGAGTTCGAAATATCATTCACGAAATATCATTTATGTATGTATCAAATGCATATATTTATCCGTTCCACAAATAGAATAACGAATACCTATTCTCTTATACTCATAGACGTTTACAGTTAAGTCGACATTTTGGACAAATTCCCAGTTTCCAAGTGAAAACGTTTTCTCAGGAAAGGAACAATTCTTAGTCCCAGGGACTCTCTTCTTATGAGTACAATCCGTTTCCAAGAACAAAAATATTTGTTTTGTTTTTTTAAGAGCAGCGGGTTTAAGGAGGGACGCCTGAGGAGTAGGAAAGTGCCTATTTCACGGGCGGCAGCTGCAACCTTACGTCGCCGCGATTCAACGGAGATAGGACGATGTAGCGGATGATGATGGCGATGATAATAATAGGCATATGGGTGGGTACTCAAAGGCGCCGATACGAAAGAGCGCGCGAGGGCATGGAAATTGCGGTCGAGGAAGAAGATGAATGGGCGAGAGGGGAGTTGGCTTTTGAAAGGTAGGCGGAGGAATGAGGGTTGAGTGGGAGAGGGTAGGGGTCGTATTTTGGAGGGGCTCACGAGTCTGGGACTCGAAGGATGATGGGAAGGGAAAGAGGAGGAGAAAGAACCTGTGGGAGAGAGGGAGATAGTGTGATGGACGTCTGGGTTCCCCTCGAGATTCCTTGACTGAGTGAGGGATGGGGCCCGGTGAGATATGGAGAGCGAAAAGGGATGCTGCGATGCGAAGGTGAGGGATTGGGGAGAGAGAGAGATGGTGGAAGGGACTTGGGAGGAGAGGGATTGCTAGCAGGGAGAGAAGCAGAAGGGACTTTGGGGAAGGAGAAGGGGGCGTGGAAGTAAACAAGAGAGCAAAGGTTTGGGGGATGCAAAAGTAGCGCGAGGGTCAGGGAGAGGGGGAACGAAAGTAAAGTTGCAGGAAGAAGGACGAGGAAGTTGGAAACAGGAAGGGCCGAACAAAATTGACAATATTGATTCGGTGGTTTTTTGTAACAGCAACTCATGGACCAAAGATATTTCCCAATCCAGAGAAAGCGGGTGTTAATCGGAACCAAAATCCTGCTAATTTTTTTAGTAATCATTTTTTAAATGAGTAGAATATTAGTATGTCAGGAATCCTAAATGTTGTTCGAGTAAATTATCATGATGAAAATTTACGCATGAATACGGATGACAGAATAAATAGTGTAACGTATTATCTACATATTACCGCAAAATGAACCATGATTGGAAAAGGATTTTGCTCAGTTTTCATTATTGTACTAACTAGCTGAGGTGGCAGTTCGTCTAACCCGATGGAAATCGTGGAAACTTTTTCTAGGGGAAAATTGCATAAGAATATAACAAATAGAATATTAATAAATTCAACTCATTCTATAGTTTACTTAAAATAATATTTATGCCTTTTAATTACCCACGAAAAAAATACTTTCCGCTATGAATAGTGAAGTACATTTTGCTTCAATGGCAGTGGGAAAAATAAACTAAGGGAAAGTTAAGATAGGGGAATGAAGTGGCATGAAAGAATAAATCGCAGGAAAAATTGGCATCGATAATATTTGCATTTGTATAAACAATATTTTAAGTTGAATACAACATCTGGCATTTAGCAAAAATACAGAAAGATTAAGTCCCATCTTAAAAAGAAAAATATTCATTGAAAAGAGAACGAGGTAATAGAGTGTACAAGAATGTAGACACTCTTACTATGGCATTGATTAAAATATGCCCGACTCACTGTACGTGATCAACAGTCCTAGCCTTTACGGAAACCATATAGAGATTGATATCGCTTCTGTTTGCACGACCCTTACCACTCACTTCCATAAATCTTTGCTTTAGACGTTATTTGATCCCTCAAGCTTTAGATTTCGAGTAGAAGCCATAATGATGACGCAATTGACTTGGGTTGAACGTATTCTGTGAAGAACCTCCTGGAAAGGGAGATGATGATATAGGTCGTCTCTATGATACATTAATCATAAGTAAGGTATACAGAGTCTAGAGTAAAATTGAGATGAAACTTAAAAAATAATGTATTGTTAGTTCGGAGATACTTTAAAGCGATAGGCATTCGTTTAAATGTGAACTATTAACTTGATGACTAAAATATTTTTCGATAATTTAGAAAGGTCTTGAAATGTTTTATTTTTGTTTATCAACGGGGAACAGCGTAATATAATTAAGTCTCCATTTATCGCAAGTTTTTTTGTCAAAACCTCAATAAAAAATTATCGACATCGAAGAATGACTTCTTCTTTCCCTTGAAATTATTTTAAAAATATGTTTCATATAGTTAATTTATTTACGCTAATATCTTTTTGATCTTATTTCGTGTTCATGATTTTGCTGCGATAAGTGCCCTTCAGACGTGTTTCGATGGAGCCATATGGTAAACAGTTCAGTACGCTATGACAGAGGAACAGGCAAAATAGGTTATTAATAATCCAAGTACATCGCACTCGCCATAATTTGTCCAACAAAGACGTTTGAGATGTGTGCTTGGTTTTGTTAATATTAGTCTGTTCGATCGAAAAGTGGCAGGTATGCAGAAAAAATTTGTAAATAAACGTCTTATCGTTCAAAGTAGGTAGAAAATCCACTGTAAACATATAGTCCCTTTGGTGATAGTACATTAAAGAATATGTTTGAAAGAGTTCTCTATTTCTTTGACTTCTCTCTAATAATAAAATTTGAGGTAACTTTCTAAAAAAGTGTTTTTGAAAACTATTTTTAATGCTCAGAATTAAGTGGGTAGAATGAATTTAGCATATTTTTTTGGCATAAAAAATGCAAAGCAAATTAGAAATATATGAGAGATTAGAGTAACCATTTTCGAGACAGCGAATGTCCAGAAAAGGACCAGGGGTTTTTGGACCTAGGTTGATGGTTCGAGAGAGTTCATAGACTGAGCAATGGGAATAGATTGGCCAAAGGATACTAAAATCACAAAGAAAGTGATTACAAGGTAATAGTCGAAGGGAAGGAGAGAGATGGTGATGTTTAGAGGGGGAAGAGGGAGCTTCGGAAGTGGAGGGATTCAGTGCGTGTCGTCTGCCCCGCCGGTGAAAGCTCTGGCGTGAACGGGGATGAGGGAGGGGGATGGATGACTAGGGGGTGTGGGTTCTCGTGGGAGAAGGTGGTGAGGGAGGCGCCGTCGGGAGAAAGCCGCGCTGTGGCCATGTGTTCCGTGGCGCTCCAGCCGCCGGCGGTGAGCGGACCCGGCGAGGGGTGTTGTCCGCTAGCAGGGGATGTGGAGGGGCACGGTGGTAGAGGAAGAGAGAGAAAGAGGGGGAGGGAAGAGAGAGGGGAGACATGATGGGGGTGGGTGCAAATGCAAGGCCAGAAACCGCATTTTGGCCGAGAGGAGGGGAGATTGAAATGTGTGAGAATATTGTTTGAAATGAAGTAATAGAGACAAGCAACAAGGATATAAAAATAGACTAATGGGGGCTAGAATATTTTGAGTGGTGGTGATGTAGCCAGAAAGGTTTTGTAGAAGTCTGTTCAGAATAGCGTGGGAAAAAAGGATAAGTGTGATGAGGGGAAGAGGATGTTACTGGAGCATGGAAGTGGGGATGGATCGGATTGGGACGCTGGAAATGGCATGGGAGAAGAAACGAGGTTACGTGGACATTGAGGTGGGGGGAAGGATGGTTCGGACGCTTTATGGAGGGACTCGATTGGTTAAGGGTTGCTATAATTGTGAGGGTAGGACGCAGTCCGGAGGGGTGAGCGTTCTAGCGAAGAGAGAGGTTTGGTGAATTAAAGGACTCAGGGGGTGATAAGAGAATGATTGCCGCCGGCGATGTCCGTGGGGATCTTGTGCTCGTAGGAGGTAACTGGACAGATTGGTGGCCTAGCTGACGCTCTACTCTGCTGGGAAACTGAAACCACGCACTGAAGTTTAGCTCAGGATGATGTGGAAACACAGAATAGCGCAGTGGAATTTGAATAAAAGCAATAGGGACTGATTATTTTCCGACTCGGCATTTATTTAAATTCGTTCGATATTTTGTCATCAAAATGTTTTATCGATTAGAATTGTAAAAAGCGTTATGATAGCATTGAATTTCCTTCCCTGTCGATTAACAGGAGTTTCATAGACAGCCACGCGGATAGTTCCACCATCAAATGCAAAATCTTTTGGTTTTCTCGATCAACACAGTCTGTGTGCAAGGAGTTCTTAGAGTCACTGTTATAAAAAAATCTGCATCGCTTTCAAAGAAAAAGAACTCGATGTCTAAGTGTTGATTTCCTATCCTTTTGTAAAATTGTAGCTGAAGTTTATTATCATATAGGTATGAAATTTTGAATGTGTTTAAAGAATCGCGTAATATAGGTCCGGTAATATTACGACCTTTGTTATGAAGGAGAATTCCTTTAAAAGAGGAAATTATGTTGCCGCACCCCTTTGAACTAAAAATTACTTCTTGGGATAGAATGCTTTTGCAGGCAGACATCCCATTCACCTGTTATTATATGCTTGATTTGATAGGCTTGTTTGTTTGATTATTTCAACTAAGTTAATGAAGTCATTTAAAACGTGTTTAATAGAATTTAAAAATTTCGAGTTAATGACAAGGTGTGTATAAAAAGGATCGGTAACAATTTTTTCCTGACGTAGGCGTGAAGTGCAGTATTTAGACTGTTGGCCAAGTGTGCATATGGTTTTCAATCGTATTGGCATTAATGAAATGACAGTGAGCACCGTTATAACCGAAAATTATTTGGCGATTAAAAACAGCTGTGCTAAACTCGTCCCGAAGTTCTTGACGGACGACTAAGAGCAGGATCGAGTGTCTTCTTGCAAAGACCTTCTGCAGGGGCATTGCGACGATTCTCCCACCCATTTACATCCCAAATTGGAATCAGCAGACTATTTCCTTTTCCCAAAAGTGAAATTCTTTATCAGAGTATTCTACCATGGTACCCTAAGTACCGTCAAAATAGCTTGCACGCGTACCCTTCAGGACCTTCTGGAGTCCGCCTACCAGGAAGACTTCGGGTCGTGGAAAATCCTTAAGAGAATATCTCTTAAGGATTTTACGGAATTGTAGCATTATCTGAAATAAATTTATTTTTCGAAAACTTTTCCCGATACTTTTTATAAAAGCCATGTACGAAATGATTTTTGATATAACATTTAAACCAGCCTACATTTTGTATTTAATAATGCGACGGGATAAAAATTAAGTGAAAATCGGGTACTGAAAATTAATTGGCTTGATTAATTTTTACATTTTTTCATTTAATACTTTTACTCAATTTACAAGCGTGATATGAAAATTGCGTTGTGGTTTTATCTTTTTAGGGAGTATTCTTTAGCAAGTGTTTACGATATTTGTTCATCATGTTTCTAAAAAGAGTCATTCTTTTTAATTACAAATTTACCAGAACTGTCTAAGAAACCGTGTGGCAGCACAAAAAATACCTCATCACCATGCATTTATAGATTTTTCCCATTTTAAGGGTACCATTGTGGTGGTTTACTTTACCTGTAAACACCATACTTAGGGTTGACTATTGCGGATATTGTGTGTCTATAAGAAGTTTACAATACATTTAATCCTACTAACTTTTTTTGCGATAATTAGAGATCTTTTTTCTGAACAATTGGAATAACTTTTGTTTAATCAGGCCAGTAAATGCCAGACTTTTTGATACTAACTTCCTTGGAGTTCATTTATTGATCTATGAAGTAGGATGGTAATTGATGCAGGAGGAAATTTCCACCAGAACTCCTCTTCAATTCGATAACCCAGTGATTCCCTGTATAAAATAAGCTTTAGAGAGATTTAACGAGTTATTTTATATCCCATGTGATATTGAGTCACTTTTGTTGGAATGCTGAAGTGAGTTAGAGAGTATTCTGATAGTGAAGTGGGGAGGGAATAGAAAAAATATTTGAAATCGGCAAATAAAGAATTTTCTCTTGGGGGCACTCTACGGAAAACAAGTGAAGCGCGTAAATGCGCGTTGCGAGGGATTGCTGCTTTTATATATTCATGGAGGAGGACCGGGAGAGAGGGGATCAATCGCCCGTGTCTATATTTCGCTCTCACCGGCGACCGCCCTCACCCTTAACCGCGGATTAAAGTTTTCACGTGACGGAAACGAAACCATCTGTTATTTCGGGTTCACTTGAGAGTTAGAGCGTATGTAAACTCACACCCCTTTCTTCCTCCTCTCTCCCAAAAACCTTTTCCACCCTTTTATATGCGTCAAACTATCCGGAGGCAAATATTTAATCTCGAAAACTTAAAAAAATTGCAAGGGGTGAGATAAAAAAATACTTTTTGATTCTTTTCCTTCTTCTTCGAATCTTTTCTAAACCTAGCTTGTGGGCGTGTGATACTGGCTTAGGTGAGGGAAGGGAGGAGGAAAAATATATAGAGAGAGAAGTGAGGGTGCGAGGAGGCATCGGATGAATGCCTAAGTGCCGCGAACAAATATGAAAGCGGAAATAAAAAGGGAGAAATTTTTTGCCCTCATTTCAGATGAAAGACACACACAAGGGCAAAGAAAGTTGGCGAAGAGTAAAGAGATGAGGATAGGGTGGTGGTAGAGTAGGGACGAGGGCCGGCGTGGGGAATAGAAAGCGGGAGCGGTGCGGACGAGAGAATGAATAAGGCCCGAAGGGAAAATAGTTTGGTGAAGAAAATGAAACAAGCAAGGACATGAAGGGGAAATTATAGAAATTTTTGATGCAACGATTTTTAACCTTGTCATTTGCAAAGCGCTCTGGAACATTACAATATTGTAAAAAATGTTCATTTAAACAACTTGTTTTATGCTGTTTAAATGACATTTAATTTCAGAGGAATGTTATAAATTGAACTCTACTCGGAATTCCATGTACATTCTGTAAGCCCTTGAACTGTGTGTGAAATAGAGTATAAAATTGTAGCATATAATAAATTTTAAAGTGCAGCATATGCCTTGAATGTCTCGGCCCAAAATGATACAAAAAGTAAACTCCTACTTACATTCAAGTATAAACACGACCATGTATTTCCACTTAGTTAAACGATTAGAAGAGTACTATTTCCACAATTAGTTTCATGGCTTAACTATTAGTTCATATTTCCTCAATTAATGTTGATAGACTTCTGAGAGCATTTCGAATATTTTGGTCCAAAAAGTAACAATCAGGTGACATAGGAAGTTGCTAGAGGCTATAATTACTCCCGCATCTCAACATACGTACCTTTTTAATCATGCGAAGTAAATTCATTGCAAATCTGGAAGCATATAAAATCAATTGTGATCTTTCAGCCAAAGTTAGGTGAACAATATGTAATCAAAAGTAAAAATTATTTTAAGCATACATAGGCGGTATCCAATTGTAGAATTTGAATTATTAATTCATAGAAAGTCGCGCTTAATTATTAACATACGATGTTAAACGTAGTATCCATATATGCAATTCCAAATTTTAGGGAATGGGACAAATAACAGGTGAATCAACTGTCGTGTAAGTTATTATATTAATAATTAATGCCAATAAGTCAGTTGGCTAAGATATTTTGATAAAATTGTTGGTTATTTATTAAAATATAGGAAATGAGCATGTAATGCAAGGGTTTTTATTAGAGATATTATTTGAACTATTACGAATTCCTTACTTTTAACTCCTTTGTTTTCGAATTTACTGAAACACTATATAAATATTCCGCATTCATAAGGCAAATGTTTGGGAAAAGCAATAATTTTTTCGAGCTTTTCGTTAAAGATGTATGAAAATAGTTGGAATTCAGTCTACTTCGAACATAACATAAGATACGCAATTACAAAATGCATGAAAATGAGTTCGTGTATCAAGAAAGAGTGTAACTAAGATGTTTTAATATAACTATTTACAGAAAGATGAACTTTCGATTTTATCTAATTTCCAACGTTTTAGTAGACAGAATGTGTATCCCAGTTGTTTATTCTTTTCGATTACAGGAAAATGAATCGCATTACAAAAGAAAATCTTATCATTAGAATTAAAATACTCAGTGCAAGAAACCTAGAGACGATAGCAAGAGATGAAAAGTTTTTGTTCAATAATACCGAAAAACTCTGATAAAGTTTTCAATATTCGGCGGTTGGTGTGCTATAATAGATTGTAAATTCTAAAATGGTAGTTGAGGTTGAAAGGGAAGCCTAATATGCCAATTCGTTTAACAAGGTTCGTTGAAAAGGAATCTGGGAAGGCTCAGGGTAGGAAGGGGGAATGGGAAATGGTGGCAAAGTGATGCATAGAAAAAGGTTGTCATGCATAGAGGCACGTATGGGGAGAAGTCGATGGTGCGTCAGGGAAGCCTCCAGCTAAGTGAATAAAGGGGCAAAGAGAGAAAATTGAAAGATGGAAAATGCTGTAGAAAGAGTATGTTAAGGCGATGACTTTGGTCAAAAGGGGCGAATACAAGAAACGCCTCTGTTTTTTATAAATGGGTTCTCTAGGGGGTGGGTGGAGAGTTCATGATTGACAGTTTGATGGAAGGAAGATAGATGGGAAATGCCTAATTTTATGGGCGAAGGAACAGGGGGCAAAGCGGGGGTGGTGTATGCTAGACCTATCAAGTTTCGGAAGACTATCGATCTACTCCGATTGAAGTAATACTACATATTTTACATTATCAAGCCAGATTGGCGTCTTTGCAGTGTAACGTGACGAAAAGAATGATTGACCAGAAAATTAAGTGACTGTCTTAAAAAACGGTGATAATGGGGAGAGGAAATTATAGTATTTGTCCGTTGGTAGCAGATTTGTATTTGTGCGATTATTTCTCTATCTAGACTAAAATTAACGCAAATGGTGATATCAGGGCTGTGGGTCGTGCAAATGAGTAAATTAATATTCAGATGGACCGAGCCGACGTCAGCATTTGTCTATTAGCCAGATACTCTCTTCTCGAATATTCACTTCCTTAGATGGTTTCATGTTGTAATTTTCTGAATGGCTTCTATTCATTAAGTGCTTCATCAACATTAATTGGGTTATCGTTGGATTGGTTTCAAGTTAGCTCTTAGGAGACGAAGAAAGAAAAAATAACATTAGACCATATCCCTTTTTTAGGATATCATCCTCATTGCGAAATGGTTTTGTCAAGACCGTTTTTATAACGTTATTTAGCTGCATATTTTATTTTAGTGTCAAATGTAGAGCATGATGGAGAATAATTTTGAAAAATGCATAAGTATGCAGGTATTGACTCATTTTTTGTTATTCAAAGACGCTTTCATTCAATGCGTATTTAGGAATGCTTTTCCTTACTTATCCTCCGAAATATACGAGCCGTATGAAATTATTGTCATATCGGTGGATACAAATGTGTTAGTACCTACTCAAGCGAAAAAACAGAAACTACATGAAAAACATGAGCTAAATGAAAACATTCACGTCGAGGTTCAGTACGGGTATAAGTTATTGTTAAACATAAAACATGGGTATTTAAATATAAAAACATAAAAGAATTTAGGCGCATGTAAAATAATTGTAGAAATGATATGGTGTCATCACCTGTTCATAGCGCTTTCATTTACAACAGAAATACCTGTCTTTCATAGAACAGGGCTGTCTACTACGTTACATCACGGAATTATTTTGGTCTGGGGTACTAGGCATGCTTGCGTAATTACGCTCCAGGAAGAGGATGGGGAGATTTATTACATTTACTCATCATTCGTGTGAAATTAGCCGCAATTTGCTTAAAAGTTTTATATTTTCATCTGTGAATCTCTGCAGTCATATGGTTTGAACTGTATGTCTGTCATGTCTATTAGAGTATGCATATGTATTAAGTTCCTGCTTTAGTTCATGCGTTGCTGAGGTTGTGGACTCAATATGACCTGAAGAAAATAAATTAATATATACCGTTCGGAGTTTTCACTGCGTTTAAATGCTAATAATGTTGTTTTATGCTAAATTATAAAGTGGATAGTAAAAGGAAAGTTAAATAAAGCAGAAAGTTAATAGTAGGCAGGGTCATGGAAATCGAAGCAGAGAAAGAATGAGTAGGTGATGAGGGATGGAGAAGAACGATAAAGAAAGCAACCCACAGAGGACCGATAGTACACTCCTCGGAAGTTGGGGAGTAGTATGGATACCGAGGAAGTCCGAACTTGACTCTCCACTTTAGTCTCCTAAATTAGTTCGGTCCGGAAAAAATGGAAATGAGACCAGAAAACTTGTGAGTGGCGGAAGGAGGAGGAGGGTGGAAGCCTTTGGATGTGGAAGAAAGCTCACAAGAAGTGAACAAGAGAAAAGAGGAACTTCTAGCGATGATATCAGGGAAAACTTCTCTGGTATAAGGAGTGGAAAGAAGAAAAAAATAGAAGAACGAAGCCGCTGATTAATCGGAAAAGAAATGGTAATGAATTGTAAATTTGAGATAGTTTAGCGAAATTCAGGATATTAATATTCACGTATGTGCCTGCGTATTGTAAAACATAACGATCACCATAATGAACCATATATTTGTTAATATTTCGACGTGCAAAGAATTTGAGCTAATATTCCGTTAGTGACTCGACGAGAATATATAAACAAATTTTAATTAGACAATATTTATTTTAATGTACAGAGGTTAATTCGTAATGAGAAAGCAATGATAACGAATAGAAGTAATTACGGAGGGCTAAAAATAACGGTTAATGTAACTATGATTGGAAAATAAGTGAAATAGAATTAAATACTTTCTTGTACGTTCAACTTAATAGTTTGAACAATACCATAGCCGTTAAAGGAATATTTTTTAAATAATCTATCTGTCAAAGAAGATTTTTGACGCTGTAAATATTATGTAGAGGGAAGTTTCAATATCGCATTCAATACTTCATCGAAAAATGAATTGAGAATTCCCTCCCATCTTCGAGTGACCTTGATTTGTAAGGTGAATAATACTTCGGAAACGTCGATAAAATATGTCAAGGGAGGTACCAGTACACTGAACAATTGAAATTTGGGTCTAGAAAAATTGGGTCTAAATATAATCACAGCTTAGCATTCACTATCGTAGCCATATTGCTGAATATTTAAGGGAAGAGAAATAATTATTTTGGGTGACTTACCGGGTGTTTTCATGAGCTATTTGTAAGTAAATTGTTAATCATATAGAAGAGAATGAAGAACTACAGTCAGCCAACCTTCGAATTGATGTTCTAATGAATAATCTATAATGACCCTAGTTATCTAACAGGGCAAAATTACCAGAAATACATTACCAGCGTGCAGTCTTTGCATTAGACAATTACAGGCATTGCATGTTACACAATTCTCTATTTGCCATCGGTTTTTTATATCCACCCAACTCAACATTCATCTTGTATTGGATTGGAATCCAATTCTGCATTTATTTCGTAACACTTGCAATCATATCATTTACTTTTGGCATTCTACAATTGTTTTTAAACGCTAAGAAATAATAATGGAAGTAATTGTCTGATTACATTTTCCAAGTTCATATTAAATATAAATGGTATGCCAGGGCGTCCTCGCTGATTTGTTTCAGTAAAAAGAAGTTTATTCGACATCTTTCATTTTCAATATATTAGTTTTATAGTTTTCAATATAGACGTTTTTCATGCCATAAAATAATGTTATGTGTCCCTTTTCTAGCTGATTATTGCAAAGGAAACATTCAAGTACTACAATCCCAAAGGTTAAATATTAGGTATACTCAGTACTCACTATACATTAGGTATAACTCAGAGGCACCATACCAGCTAAGTTAAAGTAGTGGTGAGATCGTGCATATAAAAGGAAGTGGCGTGATGATATTTAACTGTGATTTATAACAGTTATGCATATATTTTTATTATGTATATATTTATAAATAATAATTGTTGACCAGTGTAATGCTAATATATTGCAGTACTGAACACACATTTCAATATTTGAATTAAATTTAGAATTCTTCTTTTTAACAATGAATCGAAATTTAGGTTAATGTTGAGCGTTATTCTCTAGATACTGATATGATCCTTGTCTTTGAATAGCTTTTATTATCACAGACTACATTCCATATCCCCTGCAGCCTGGGTTGTTCTACTTTTGCTATGCACCGTGAATACCCATATCAATATTGCTATCTGATCGGAAGGTTTTTTGAGCGTAACGGTCATCTTCGTACTCAGCCTGCTTCCCCGCTTTCAATGCATATTTAAGCGAACTCGTCGCCCTCATCGTCTTCCTCATCTTTGCTCGGTGCTGCTTCTCTTGCCTCTCAAAATAGCTTCCAGCAACACTGTCATTACGAGAGATTGAATTCCATTAACATCTAGATTCAAGGTTTATGTTGCATACAAATTTGAAGTTCTTCGGTGAGTCATTTAAAAAAAATAAGTACAATGTATCATACTTTGTGTATTGTCCAATAAACTTTTCGGTGACTCTTCAGCTGTTGTGAGTCTTTTTTAGAAGATTCCTTTTGTTACTATTTGTTTGTAAACAAACTGGGAGTCAGAATAATTTCCGTACGAAATGCAGGGATCGCGCATTTAAACTATTATCTGTAATGAGAAGTTCCTATTTACTGATTTGTAAGCATAATGTTCGTACCATGATTTTTTATATCTATGTTTATGGAGAAGATCTGAAAGCAATTATTTCTGTGTAATAAAGGACTGCCACGTTGGTCTAAATATATGGATTAGTCACCAGAGGTATTCCATCGAAAGTATGCATAGCTAAGTTTTTAAGTGTGTATTCTCACTTCTTAAAATAACTGTTGAATTTTCGATTTTCTATGATCATAAATTTAACCTATGTATGTAACTGAAAACTTTGGTGGGCAATATTGTTTATGATTTCTTAGATATAATGTCAAATATCTTTTATTTTATCGAAGATATCAATTATTATAACATGGACATAATATTTCTAATGGTGACAATACATAATAAATATAAATGAATATCGATATATTCATACAATACACATCTTCATGATAAGGCTTTATCTCTATACGCCGTAATTTAAACATAAACCAGTACCACATCTTTTGGCTCCATGTTTCCCACTTACTTTCACGATTCGCATTACGAAATAATCCTTTACCCTTCAGTAATTGGCTCGGGCTTTAGACCAAAGGCACTGCGCTGAGTACCCAATTGACGCCAGTATATTCTAACCTCTTTAGGGACTACCGTGGTCTGCTCAAAAAATACGCGAACTGGTGCAATCTGGCGGCCATGACGTGGACTAGAGCCCCATCTCCTAGCGGCGCTAGTTGTTTGAGACCAAATGAGCCTTCAACCGCCTGCCATCAACGACCTTCAACCGCCTGTGTTGACCACAACTTTAATCGTGTGCAGTACCTTGTCCTTACCGATGGTCGAAAAACTCTCCGAATGATAGCTGATGACCTGATTTAGGAAAATCAATAGTGCATACCATTTTAACCGAAACTTTGAGCTAAAAAATAATGTGAGCAAAAATTGTGCTCAAGCTGCATTGATTATTAGCCAGTTACTGGTAAAAAATTCAGTCACCATCCTTGATCTTCCTCCTTATTCGCCAGATCTCGCCCCCTGCGACTTTTTCCTATTCCTCAAATGCAAAGATGTGATGATGTGACATCACTGGGAAGATGTGGACACAATAAAACAAGAAAAAACGAGACAAATAAAAACTCTCACTGCCAAGGACTTCCAAGGGTGCTTTAAATACTGGAAAAGAAGATTAAATAAAAACATAGCAACGAATGGAGAGTACTTTGAAGGGGAAAAAACGACATAGACTAAGTTTTGCAAAATAAAGTGTTTATGGCCTCAGCTCACATATTTATTGGACAGGATAGTATATCACAATTTTCTTTCCGGCCAAACACCTACATCTGTTGTATGGACACGCTACATAAACGAAATCTGTCTCCTTTAGACCCATGCCATGCATTCACTCAATATTTTTAGAATTAAATTATTTTTATTGAAAATAAAAAATATATATAAATCAAATTATTTTTATTTATAGTTTTAGCATAAAATTTATTTTTATTCTCTGGAAAGTGCATAAAAAACCTACAATCACCGGCAATATCTCCGCCATATTCTACTCTTCAATTGCTTTCAGACCAAACGCTTCATCCCAGATTTCCTTTCAATCAGAGGACCCTCATTTTGAAACAAAAACTTAAAACTGCTTAATCTGTAGTAATTCATACTGCAGTACACTTATCACTCTCCCTCTCTTTGCCTTCACATTCACACATCTCTTGTTTACTCCTCTACTATAATGACTGTCTCTCCAACAACATCTGATACCTTCTCATCGGTCAACTCTATACCTCCTCTTTACCCCTATTTTGAAGAATGCACAATATCCCTGTCTTTCCGAAATAATAATCACCTTATTTCAACTAAATCCTTATCCCTGTATGCATTATGACTCCAAAGACCTGTCTTTTGATGGTGGTTTTTGCCTTTCCAGCTTAGAGTCCCTCCCCGGTACTGCTAGAAATCCTTGAGGATTAGGAATCGTGAATCGGCCCATATCTGGGCCGTTTACAGTTATTAACCTCCAAGTCTCAATAAACTGCACTAAGTTTTCCCCTTTCTCCCTTTGTCCTCTTCTTACTTTTGCTTCTTGTACCTCCCCAAATTTCTCTTTTTGATGAAGGCTGGAGGTCACCACCGGAACAGTTCAGCAATCGATTATGTGTTCTTGAATATTTCGGTTTAATATTTGAAGATATAGTGTTATTTAGGTTATGTAGTTAATCACCCACATGCAGTACGACTCTTATCTTTAATTTACTAGAGAGAATATTGCGATGGCTTTTGTACTAACATTACCGAGAGATCTCGGCCTCACATCCCGGAGACACCAAGTATTTTTCACTGGTATCCCGATCCCTACTTGTGCTTTGTGCAGAGCACTTTGAGTGAGTACGCCGCCCGTCGGGCGCCTTTCTTTTACCATCCATCCCTAATGGTGCAAATGACCTCAGCTGTCCGTCGCTTCCCCTTAAGCTACTGTTACTTATTTACTAGAGCCACCAAAGTCAATTTAAAATGCTTGGGTGGCACAAGTACAAAGGGTACAGTAATTCCTTCATTACAAACAACTTTGCGACTTCATTTTAGCGAGCTGTATTTTTTTTCTTTACAAACTGGTATTTTGCCTATTAAGAAGTTAATTTCTCAGATGGGACAAAAGCCATTAACGTTTTAATGCTAAATCGCTATTAAAAATATTCATGCTCCTTATTTTTATTATAAAATTAGATGAATATGAACTTTCACGACCTGGAGTATTTTAGCACCAGTTCGGGCTGTATAAACATTGAATCATTTTAATTCACATCGTAATATGGATATTATTTTAGAAAAAAATACATCTTCCAAAATGGTTCGAAATCTCTTTTTCTAGAATTTACAAGAGCTGCTTTTAAGCACATTATATTGTGAAGGTTGTGATCGTTATAAGTCTTCATCAAATAAAAACGGGCATATCACCGATGTTAATCACTTGCCTTTTTACAAAGCTAGCTAGAAATGAAGTATAATAGATGTCGTCATCCAAACTCCATTTACAAGAGACAACATACAAATTTTAATTTTCATGCTTTTTATAGCCGGTTATTTGGGAATATAATTGGTTTTTAAAAATCATATTTACACTTGTGAATTTTTAATCCTCGCATTGCAGACCGGTTTACTATGGCACGAGTAAAAGAAAATTACTAATGATCAATAAATGGTCTAAAAAATAAGTGCTTTGATATTTCCATTCCCCTGTCCATACTGACTACCTTCAGTCACTAAACCTTGATTTTACTGCAATTAACTGGCGAAAAAGGATTTTATGAGTGGTAGGCAACTGCGACACTGTTATTCCCACGGGATGCTACGAGGTCCAATGTTGAAATAATATGTGCTTGTTTTTATGTCAATCATTGTCTTTTTGTTGTCTGGAGATGACGTTTTGGCACGACTTCATGTATCGGAATACCATATAATCCCAGCCAAAATTCAGGGTTGAATGACGTATCCTTCATAATATCACACGAAATACCTGCAACGCATCGCTAGCAGATATTCGCTAAAGAAGTTAGCAGTTTAGATTGATAAGTGGTATTTTGCCAGAATGCCCAACCGTATGCCGATATTAGTTTATACTTTAATTTACCTATTACATTTCCTGATTATGTTGTTATTCCTACACCTTAATTATTCTTTTAAAAATTATACATCGTTAAAAAACTACATGAATTTCAATGCTTCGCAACTCACATCAAAATCGACACATACATATATATATATAACAAATATTTGAATTTTTGCTATTCATTTTTTGGCATTCAAATCATAATTATGAACAATAATTCCTTTCTGACGTTAAGAATATCGTAAATTATATTGATAAAAGGTAATAATATGGTTCGTAATAATGCTAAAATTGACTTTAATTTTTAAAAACACGATTTGCTCTGTTTGGAATAAGTCATTGATTTTGAGGGGATAGAAATCCAAAAAGGAGAAGTACAATTTTGCTTTTTCGTCTATGTTCATGTTCCGCATAAATAATAAATTTTATGAATTTAAGATACTCAATAAGATAGACCTAGAATATGTTAAAATTACACAACTCTTTTCAAATTTCTCTTTTTTATTTTGATTTGATAATTAGAATAAATAAAAATCACGCAACAATATGCCATTTCAATAGACTTTTACAACGGAAAGTCATATGAAGGACAGATAATCAAGAGGATTTTTTAGTAACCCGTTCCTTCTTTCTCTTGAGAAAGGTGGTTAGACCACCGAAAATTTGATGCATTGTGAGTTTCTCCTTTTTATGTGTTTCTGTGTCTTTGTCTTCGTCTACTAGTGAGTTTCTCCTTTTATGTGTTCTCATGTTGTGATTTGCTAAGTTTTTTAACACTTCCGTGTTACTTCGACGAAATCATATATATATATATATATATATATATATATATATATATATATATATATATATATATATATATATATATATCGCCGTATGGCGGGACTTCGTATTTGAATGTGTATCTGGCCAATGTGGCTCATCTCTTCTTCTGGCTATGCGTGCCACGAAACGTACTGTTCCTATTCTATATGATACTATATACTTTCTAACCAACTGTCCCCTCTTCTTGTGTGTATTGTCTATTTCTCCTTTGGTGGGAGGAACAGCTCCCTAAAGCCTTCCTTTGGCAAATGATTCGGAGCACTTGGGCGTCTTAAAAACATCGCAGATCTCAAGGTAAATTAAGTTTCCTCGGTGGTGTAATGGTAGCACATCCGCCCGGCAAGTGGTAGATCCGGTGTTCAAATCCCGGTCAAGGAAACATTTTTACTTTACAAACAGAAGTAGGTATAAGGAAAGGGGATAGGAAAACACATAAAAGGCGAACGTTGTTTTTTAATTATGTTTGAATGAATATATATATATCTATATATAATATTCATTCAAACAGAAGTAGGTATAAGGAAAGGGGATAGGAAAACACACAAAAGGCGAACACAGGACATGTGGGGAAGGCGGTTTTTGAGCAGATCACGAAAGTAAAAATATTTCCTTATCCGGGATTGTTTTCCTATCCCCTTTCCTTATACCTATTTCTGTTTGAATGAATATTTGTGCGCCGTATGGCGGGATTTTCAAGTTTGAATATATATATATATATATATATATATATATATATATATATATATATATATATATATATATATATATATAATCCCGCCATACGGCGAAGAAATATTATTTTCACACATAGAAAACTTAGACAGTAATACACAGCACGAGAACACATAAAAAGAGTCATATATTATCTTCCGAAGAAGACGGAGTTCGAGTTCCGAAAAATCTCATTAACTTTGTTTTATTTCTAGTGATTCTCATCCCATATCTGTCGCACGTAATTTCCAGTTCACTCAGCAGTCTGATGATACTCCATCCTTGTCAATCCAGTTAATGCTTCTACAATCCATTCCCTAACCCTCTAGCCATGCCATATCTTTTTCAAACAGATATTACATTTGCAAAACTAAATTGGGATCAGAGTACATATCCGCTTTCGGGAAGGTGTGCGAATTGATCACACTGTTTCTAAACCTACGCCTAATCATAGTAGAATATTTGATAGCTTTCTGAGTCACCTAGCATTCCCATGTATGCCTAGGCCTTATGTGGTGTCTAAACCAAGTGTAGATGATGAATAGGCCTTGTCTCCTGCAGAATTCAATTGCTCTCTCGCCGCGGTCATTCCTCGTGCCTGAATTGTAGTCCCCCACCTCATCACTATCTTTTCCTTTGCTTACCGTGGCATTCCAATGTTTCCCTGCAGGAGCACAAACAATTATGCCCTCAAATGGATCGTATATCCTATCAACTTATTAATCCTTATGATTGCTTGGTGGCATATACGAGTGTGACTGAGCAATGACCAAGTTCGTCGGTTCTGCTTTCATCTGTATTATTATATTCTATCCGTGGCTTGCGTAATGTTGACTATGCTTCCTCCTACTTTTTATTCAATATTATTTTAGCAGCAGCCCCTCGTTGATTCTCGTCACCTTCGTTGTATATTACTATCCTTTTATCACTCCAGTATTCCCCGCTATCCTTCCATCTCTCGCTTAATATTCTCTAATTTTTCGGTCATCAACGTTGTCTTGACTTTCCAAGTTCCTATTCTAACTAATTCAGTTCTTTCTTCTGATTTATAATTTTGTTCTTCTTCTTCTGCGTCTTCTATCCTGTTGCTGTCGGTTTTCCATTGCTAGGGTTTCGTGAGATGACGACCGCGGAAAACTTGTCTCTCCCGCAGCCGGGCACGACACATGGCCGATTGGGCCGAGTCTCGCAGTTCCCAGGCCTTATATTTTCTATAGTGTCCACCATTTTGTTTCTTTTTTTACTCTCAACTTTATTGATGTTCATGTACTCTGCATTTGTCACTTTTGAGGAAAAGAATACTGCGTGAAGTACGGTTCCTCTAACATTAATAATATAAAAGTTTTCTTTAGACACTTTTAGAGAGATTTTTAGGTTAGAAATCACATATAATGAATTGTGTATGTGTGCATGGTTACCATTCACATAATGATAAAAAATATTTGAAACTTATTGTGGATATGTACGTGACTATTTTCATTTACTCTATCGGAAATATACAGTCATTCATGCATAATCACGTTTTTCCGACTATTATCACAGCTAGAGACGTGCGAAACAATCCGGTCCAATTTTCTCAATCTGAAAAAAACTCCGAATGTATTTTCATTTTTTACCGGTAGAATAATTTCTTACGCAGTTAGAATCTCGCTTTTAGTGCGCCGGGACTCAAGGCTGAGGTGCCTTAAAATATTATTAGGAAAACGTGATTAGGTCCGCCGAGATTAAAATTTCTGTTCTTTATGCTTCGTGTTCCGGGCTGCGCAGGCGTGCCTTCCATGGGAATGTATGAACGCGCAGAGCGAGAGAGTGTGAGGATACGAAGGAAAAAAGAATAGTGCTAGATGTGACGCGCCCCTACGTATGCGGTACAAGAGCTGAAAGTGGCGTAGTGGAGGTAAATAAAGAGGTTTATGCAGCTCGCGACGATCATTGCCGTCAGCTTCCCTCGCCCACGTGCCACCAGGGACTCCAGAGTATGGGGGGCACCGGGAGGGGTGTGGGTGACGGAGGGAGGAACTCCTAGCCAGCGCAACCCACCGAGACCCCCTTTCCCCCAAGTGCTGTCCCCTTCTCGCTCCCCTCTCGCGCGCTCACCCCCGTCTCCCTCCCGTCCAACTCCCTCCTCCCCCACCTTCCGCCTGTAGTCGATCTGCATGCATACTTCATGCCGGGCGCACGGCGTTGCGAGGGTGGTGGCTGCCGTGAGAGTATGGAGCTGGCGTGGAGATGTGGGGGTGGGAGCGTGGGTAGGATACTGGTGTGGGACCAGCAGGAGGCGGGGAGGGGACGCTGGAAGAACTAAAGACGACTGCCTGAGGGACGGAATAAAACATGACGAGAGGCACCCTTCCACCCACTCACTCCCCCTCCCTTCCCCCCTCCGTTCACCCCGTCTCTTCCTTCCCCCACCTTTTCTCTCCCATACTCAATGCCTCTTCATCTCCTTCTCTGTTATGCCCTCTCCCAATCCATCCATAACTGCCGTCTCTTCAGCCTCTCCACCCATTCCTTCGTAGCTTCTCGCGCTTTACTCTACTTTTCTTATCCATTCTACGTATTCATGCCTATGTGGAGATAAATATGCTAGATTCCACGAGAAGGAGATTCTATCCGTGTTGATGGATAATTAAATATTGAAACCAGGAAAATTGGTGTCGAAAATCAGTACCATAAAGTCATTGGTTCAGTATCATATATTCAGATAAAATGTCTGAGAGAAGGTGACTGTGGTATATTACGTACATGGTGGAAAGTGAAAGAGTTGGGTTGAGTAAATCGCAAATTTTGTGCTTTCCACGCAGCATGCGTGTGGA